>ML534096.1:0-28616 GCA_005239535.1 Nicotiana rustica
TCGGAATTCGATTCCGGGCATACGTCCAAGTCCCATATTTTTCTACGGACCCTCCGGGACTGTTCAATCACGGGACCGGGTCCGTTTACCAAAATGTTGACTAAAGTCAACTTTACTCAAATAATTAATACAAAATCATCATTTTATTAATTGTCCACTTAACGGCTTCTCGGTTACACGCCCTGCTGCGCACACACATCGAGGTGAGGAAAAAGGAGGCTTTCACGGCCTCGGAACACAGATTTAGCTATAATTACACGGGATGACCTTTTGGGTCATCACAAGGAAAGCCTATTTTCCAAAACACTACCAATTGAATTATGAGAGTTAAGTAAAAAAATATTTCATATTAGAAGTTTCCATAAAAGTCAAACATAATTTCGAATAAAAAAATGCGGAAAACGAGCCCCAAAAATCGGCGTGTCACTAAGTCATGAGCGTCTAAATCCATAAGCTAATAAAATAACTGTCTAACTGTCAATACGACCCAAAAAGTGAAATAGAAGATAGAAGGAGTAACAAGGTCCTGCGGACGCTGGTAGCTACCTTGCAGTCTCCGAAGATAAGCCGGCCTGGACTCAACGATCGCCACGCTCAAACTCACCTGGATCTGCACATAAAGTACAAGGTATAGTATTAGTACAACTGACTCAGCCAGTAACCGAAATAACTATGGAACTGAGCACTAGTGACGAGCTAAGCAGAACAATCCAATTGATACTTCTCGCAGTTAAGGATAAACAGGAGTAAAAGGTAAATTTCATGAATCAACAAATACTACAAGGAAATTAGCAGGTAAATGCAGCAACAACAAAAGTAAATGAAACTTCACAACAATGTCACTCAATCCTCCAGCCCTCAATGCACACGCTCAATAGGTACCTGCGCTCACTAGGGGTGTTCAGACTCCGACAGGGCTCCTACAGCCCAAGCACTAATCTGCACGGACCACTCACGTGCTACACGGACAACTCACGTGCTATCATATCATATCTGGATCTGCATGGACAACTCACGTACAGCACGGACAACTCACGTGCTATAGTATCAATATCTGGATCCGCACGGACAACTCACATGCTATAGAGCAATACCTTACAAACAGGCCCTTGACCTAACTCAATCATGTACCTCTCTAGTCTCACAACTCTCAATAAAGAAGGGAAAACAGCTCAAATAAAGTATTACAGTGTATCAACAATAAGATAATAGAGACTGAGGTAAACATGACAAGAATCGCTACGAGTGAGTGTAACTACCATGAGCAGGTATATAGCCTAAGCATGATTTATTACATGAAGGCAGTCAAGTTCTACCAGACAGGAATGCACATAAACACAAATAAAGGCTATTAGGCCTCACAGCCTCACAGGACGGACCGAGTCTCAATCCCTCGCGGCGTACACCCACACGCCCATCACCTAGCATGGGTATCACCTCCAAGCAGTCACATCTTGACACCCAATTTTGTCTCTCCTTTCTTCCAAACTATTTCTTTAAGCTTCTAATATTACTAATAATATAAAATGGGCATTCTATTATTTTTAACACAAATTCACTTACTTTTTGTTGTTATTAAAACTATTACTACTATAGTTATTATTATTATTATTATTATTATTATTAACATCATTTTTATTATTGGATATTAGTATTATTATTTTTGTTGTTATTACTTTTATTTCAATATCATTTTTATCGTCTTTTGCGAAAGTATATCACATTTCATTATTTAACAAGTAGTAGTATTTATTCCAATACTTTAAAATATTTACTCTTATTCACAATTAATGTAGGTTATTTAGCAAATTTAGCTATTAAATTGTTTTAAGGCACAACAATAGTTTGAGTAATATTAACATATTAATATTATGTAGTATTATATAACATAGCTAATAAAATTATTTAAATCTAAATTGAAGCCTAAAGAAATATACAAGGAAGAAGGGAAATGTTCAGCAAAATAGGCCCAAATTTCGGCCAAACTAGCCCATTAATTAAGCCTCCCAACAAGCCCAATTTATAGCGAATTTTAGACCCCCAAGAACTTAATTATCAGCATCCCATATCCATAGAAAACCCTCTAGAAATCATTCTCCTAATTCCCCTCTCTCCCTTGAAAACGCAAGGCCTCACCTTTCCTCTTTGAACAAAATTCCAGACTTCTTCCCCCAAAATCAGATATGTGCACCTCCCTTTTTGTTTATATTTTAAATGCCCCTCTTGTCATCTTCATAACATTTCAGTCAAACAAGAGAGATTCACAACAAGCCAAAAATGCTCTTCAGAAAATCTGATCTTTCTGTACCTGAAGAATCACGTGAGTTCCCAAATCTTCCAACGTTCGGATTGAAAAATCTGAATTTGAAATCCCAACTCGAAATCTCGCCCAAATCAGCCCTTGAGGAACCCTAGAATTTCTCTATAAATACTTGCAATCCATACTAGTTTGAAAAGAAAAAAAAAAGGTTCAACCGCCCATTTACCCCTCGGACGACCGGGGAGCTGCCTCCTCCTTCTCTGAAACTCACTAATTTTCTAAAATCAATGTTCGACCAGATTTTTCTCTATTTGATTTGCAAGAGGAGCTTTTCTTCTGCTCAGCCGAGGTAGCGAGTTTGAGGTCGAAGTACGATAGTTGATCGACGGCGCTCCTAGTTCGCTGCCCGCAAAAAGGTCAATGATCTTCCTTTTCTCTTTCTTTTGATTTTGTAAATTTGAAAATTTATACTTCAGTATTTTGTTAGTTTTTTCTCGTGATTTAGATGTCATGAAAGTAGCATCAGTATACTTTAAGCGACGGTTTTATTCAAGTAATTATTCTCTATTTGTTGCTTTTGGTAAAAAATGTATTTAATAGTTGTATATAAAGGGCCCTGACTGCATTATAATACATATTAGAAACATGTGTTACAAAAAAAAAATCTTTTCTTATTTGTTATAAAAACCATGGCTTAACTCTTACATAGTTCATATCTATACGACCTAATTGTTTGTTCTACGCTTGGGTCTAAAGTATTTTTAGACTTACTTCTCTTGCTAGTTGGCTTAAATAATTTAAAAAATGAGTATTTTGTGTTCAATCTCTATTTCACTACTTCTATATTAACAACATGATATAGAATGGAACGACATGTAAAAGATCGGTTATATATGAAGCAATCTCTTTGCGACTTGATAATACACCGTTTAAACTTACGAAGCCATAACTTTTAGTGCATTATCATTTAATTTTAGACCTTAAAATATGATTTTTACTATGATAGCCACTTGGATATGTGGTGAGTGATTTGTGTCCTCAACATATTTTATGAGTAGCATTCTTGTATAAGTTTGCAGATGGATGTGTTTCTTAAATAATGAATCACTCTGAATCTCTGAAGCTCCTTTAGCTAAAAGCATATTATTAGAACTTTACGGTAGCCACAAAACCAATGTCTTATTTGAGTTGAGTTATGCCTTCTCTTTCTCTCTGTTACATAGTCAATAAAATATACCACATTATGACAAGAACTATGATTAGATCATCTCTTTTATTGAAGGATGTATTGTATGTTACTAGTGAATTGAGGAACAAAGAAAATACATTAGTGTCTTTGACTTCAGGGGTCGTGACACTGTATCACCTCATAAAGTTTCTTGACTTCTGTAGGAAAATCATAATGAATATCTATATTACAAACTTCATTATCAGAAAAATAAAAAATCGCTTCTCTTTGCATGTTGTTTCTCGAACAGAACCACCATCGTTTTGGCATAAATTGTTTCAACTATGCATTTTGTTGTTTCACTGCTTTGTTCAAATGTTTCACTATGGTATTTTCGAAACATGTTGAGATGTTATATTTTCTTAAGGGGAGATTGAATTGAAGATTTTTTTGTTTTGCTAAAGAACTAGAGTAATGCAGGGGCATATTTTAGCTATTCTTGAACAATATTACACGGTATCCCAAACCTCAGCACCAAGGAAGAAGTCGCAAGATTCATGCAAAGCAAAGGATGAAGCCAAGCCAGCACAAATCAAACTTTGCAACTTATTATTTTTCTTTGAGTGCATGAATTTCTTAATAGCTAAACATCAGTATGAAGATCCAACAACTGTTATCATTGCACCAGGAACATTCACTACTACAAAGGCACTGCATCAAGTACTTTGCACCGTACCATTTGCTATTGCAAATTTATTGCACCAACCTCTCTGTATTGCACCATCAATATACGTTACTTCGAAGTAACCATAGCAAGATCTCTGCACCGCATTATATAACTACAAAGCAAACATCGTACCAAGCTTCTGCACCGCATTATACAACTACAAATCAAGCATCGCACCAAGCTTCTGCACCGCACCAATGTTTAAAATTGCGAATCAAGCGCCATGTATCCAGGTTCGTCCACCTAATAATAGGACATGAGGTAGTCCGCCTGATAATTTGACATGAGGTCGTCCGCCTGATAATAGGACACAAGGTTATCCACCTGATAATAGGATATTAAGGTTGCCCGCCTGAACAATAGGACACTTTAGTGCATATTCACATGCTTTTCATTAATTAGTTCAACCTAGATGGTCTTGTTTTAACGTCATTACTGAAATGCCTCATTATCATAAATCCTTGCAAAGCACATTTATCAATCGCGTGTTATTATTGAAAATCATCATTGGCATAAAGCTATATTTTTATCAAATTATTCGCGTTGTATAAGTAAACACCCAAAATATGTAATTTTCATTAGATTACTTTACAGCATATTGCATCTCAATGTCTACTCTACTAACGAATTTGCCTAGCATGTTAAGCTAAGCAGGAAATATAATGCAACATGGCGATCGAGTCGAGTTATCGCAAATTATATTTTGAAACTCATAGTTTTATTTGAGTGCAGGAATTTGCTAATAACAAACTCCAGCACGCAAATCCCCAAATCATTTGCACCGCTCCTTGAATATTTTCTTTTGTAAAGGCACTATATCAAGCTCTCCACACCATGGATATTCGCTACTACAGCAAGCTATTTGCATCGCACCCTGAATATTGTTATTATAACTCTGGCACCGGATCAAGCTTTATCTTCCATATCGAGCTCTTTGCACCACATCACATCAATCTTTGTAATTACAAATCAAACACTAAATGTCAGGCTTGTCCACCTTCAAATAGGGCATATTGGGTCCATCCACCCTCAAATAGTATATATCGGGTCTATCCGTCCTCATATAGGATATATCGCGTCTATCCACCCTCAAATAGGATATATTGGGTCCATCCGCTCTCAAATAGGACAAATTGGGTTTGTGCGCCCTCAAATAGGATATATCGGGTCTATCTGCTCTCAAATAGGACATATCGGGTTTGTCCGCCCTCAAATAGGACATATTTGGTCTATCCGCCCTCATATAGGATATATCGGGTCTATCCGCCCTCAAATAGGATATATCGGGTCTATCCGCCCTCAAATAGGATATATTGGGTCCATCCGCCCTCAAATAGGATATATCGGGCCTATCTGCCCTCAAATAGGATATATCGGGTCCATCCACCCTCGAATAGGATATATCGGGTTAATCCGCCCTCAAATAGGATATATCGGGTCCATCCACCCTCAAATAGGATATATCGTGTTTATCCGCCCTCGAATAGGATATATCGGGTCCATCCGCCCTCAAATAGGATCTTTTTGGGTTAACCACCCTCGAATGGAACATATCATGGTCGTCTGCCTTCAAATAGAACATAGAGGTTAATCCTTCCTCAAAAAGGACATTAATTTATTTCGAACCAAGTGGTCATAATTGCATAAGTATTGCTAAAACATTTTATCCTCCATAAAAATATTGTCAAATACATTTATCTTTATAAACTAATTTTTCATGTCCATTGCCGACCATGAAATATGTCACCATACAACTATATTTTTTATATGTTTGCACAAAAGTTCGCTTTTCATGAATTGTTGCCTAAATATGATTTTCATAAGATTACTTTTATGCCCTATTGCATCTTATTTCCTAACAAATATTTTTAGCATTGTTAAGTTTTGCAGGAAATATAGCGCAACATGGAACTATATCTTAGCAGTGAACTGGGGCAGCTTGTTAGGGACGAATACCAAACTCTCCAACAAATGTCAAGGATCTACTTCGAACTCCGCTCAGCCTCGCTCTCAAAATTTCTAATCAAAATCCTTATTTCAAACATCTTTTCCTATCATGACCAACCCAGTGTTAACACCCGGTGTCTCCATAATCCTACACTGGGGCAGCATTTTTAGGATCAGTATCACTCGTTGAGTCCTACTCCAAGGTACCATTAAACCTTATTGGTCGGGACAAAATTGTTTACTAAGTCAATTTCTTTGCACGAAAACTCTTACATCGTCTCCGGTCAAAGAGGGACAGCTGTTGACACCCAATTTTGTCCCTCCTTTCTTCCAAACTATTTCTTTAAGCTTCTAATATTACAAATAATATAAAATGGGCATTCTATTATTTTTAACACAAATTCACTTACTTTTCGTTGTTATTAAAACTATTACTAATATAGTTATTATTATTATTATTATTATTACTATTATTATTATTATTATTATTATTATTATTATTATCATCATCATCATCATTTTTATTATTGGATATTAGTATTATTATTTTTGTTGTTATTACTTTTATTTCAATATCATTTTTATCGTCTTTTGCGAAAGTATATCACATTCCTTTATTTAACAAATAGTAGTATTTATTCAATACTTTAAAATATTTACTCTTATTCACAATTAATGTAGGTTATTTAGCAAATTTAGCTATTAAATTATTTTAAGGCACAAAAATAGTTTGAGTAATATTAACATATTAATATTATGTAGTATTATATAACATAGCTAATAAAATTATTTTAAATCTAAATTAAAGCCTAAAGAAATATACAAGGAAGAAGGGAAATGTTCAGCAAACTAGGCCCAAATTTCGGCCAAACTAGCCCATTAATTAAGCCTCCCAACAAGCCCAATTTCTAGCTAATTTTAGACCCCCAAGAACTCAATTATCAGTAGCCCATATCCATAGAGAACCCTCTAGAAATCCTTCTCCTAATCCCCCTCTCTCCTCTGAAAACGCAAGGCCTCACCTTTCCTCTTTGAACAAAATTCCAAACTTCTTCCCCCAAAATCAGATATATGCACCTCCATTTTTGTTTATATTTTAAACTCTCCTCTCTGTCATCTTCATAAAATTTCAGTCAAACAAGAGAGATTCACAACAAGCCAAAAATGCTCTTTAGAAAATCTGATCTTTCTGTACCTGAAGAATCACGTAAGCACCCAAATCTTCCAACGTTCGGATTGAAAAATCTGAATTTGAAATCCCAACTCGAAATCCCGCCCAAATCAGCCCTTGAGGAACCCTATAATTTCTTTATAAATACTTGCAATCCATACTAGTTTGAAAAAAAAAAAGGTTCAGCCGCCCATTTACCCCTCGGACGACCGGGAGCTGCCTCCTCCTTCTCTGAAACTCACTAATTTTCTAAAATCAAAGTTCGACCAGCTTTTTCTCTATTTGATTTGCAAGAGGAGCTTTTCTTCTGCTCAGCCGAGGTAGCGAGTTTGAGGTCGAAGTACGATAGTTGATCGACGACGCTCCTAGTTCGCTGCCCGCAAAAAGGTCAATGATCTTCCTTTTCTCTTTCTTTTGATTCTATAAATTTGAAAATTTATACTTCAGTATTTTGTTAGTTTTTTCTCGTGATTTAGATGTCATGAAAGTAGCATCAGCATACATTAAGCGACGGTTTTATTCAAGTAATTATTCTCTATTTGTTGTTTTTGGTAAAAAAAATGTATTTAATAGTTGTATATAAAGGGCCCTGACTGCATTATAATACATATTAGAAACACGTGTTACAAAAAAAATAAAAATCTTTTCTTATTTGTTGTAAAAACCATGGCTTAACTCTTACATAGTTCATATCTATAAGACCTACTTGTTTGTTCTGCGCTTGGGTCTAAAGTATTTTTTGACTTACTTCTCTGGCTATTTGGCTAAAATAATTTAAAAAATGAGTATTTTGTGTTCAATCTCTATTTCACTACTTCTGTATTAACAACATGATATAGAATGGAACGACAGGTAAAAGATCGGGTATATATGAAGCAATCTCTTTGCGACTTGATAATACACCGTTTAAACTTATGAAGGCATAACTTTTAGTGCATTATCATTTAATTTTAGACCTTAAAATGTAATTTTTACTATGATAGCTACTTGGATATGTGGTGAGTGATTTGTGGCCTCAACATATTTTATGAGTAGCATGCTTGTATGAGTTTGCAGATGGATGCGTTTGTTAAATAATGAATCACTCTGAATCTCTGAAGCTCCTTTAGCTAAAATCATATTATTAAAACTTTACGGTAGCCACATAAACCAATGTCTAATTTGAGTTGAGTTATGCCTTCTCTTTCTCTCTGTTACATAGTCAATAAAATATACCACCTTATGACAAGCACTATGATTAGACCATCTCTTTTATTGAAGGATATATTGTATGTTACTAGTGAATTGAGGAACAAAGAAAATATATTAGTGTCTTTGACTTGATGGGTCGTGACAATGTATCACCTCATAAAGTTTCTTGACTTCTGTAGGAAAATCATAATGAATATCTATATTATAAACTTCATTATCAGAAAAATAAAAAAATCACTTCTCTTTGCATGTTGTTTCTCGAACGGAACCACCATCGTTTTGGCATAGCTTGTTTTAACTATGCATTTTGTTGTTTCACTGCTGTTCAAATGTTTCACTATGGTATTTTCGAAACATGTTGAGATGTTATATTTTCTTAAGGGGAAATTGACTTGAAGATTTTATGTTTTGCTAAAGAACTAGAAGTATGTTTCAAAATGGTTGATTTTACTTACTCTCGCTTAGAGAAGCATGCCTTTAGGATAAAATACTTAGCTAGCACTTCATCTTGAATTTAATGGAAAGATGTAGAGTTTTTGTTTGAATACTTTTTCTGGGGGGATAAATTGGATTTCTATATTATGGTGACTTTCTGGCATTATAAATTATTTACTTTCACAAAGATTACAAATTATTGGAAAAGATTACAGTTTGGTCGTTAATCCCTGGTGTAATTTGCTTTCTTGATGTCATTTGTATTCTCATGGTTACTTGAAAAGAGTATGATCTCCTTCCTAATTCTATTTTCCTTTCTCTTTTGCATATACATTTGGAGCAAATGGAGTCTTAATTCGAGACTCTCGCACTGGAGCCTTGTAGGGACTCAACACTACCCGAACATGGAGTCATTGCATACCATATTCCTTAGAGCACCGGATAGCGAGGAAAACAAGCTAAACGCTTGGGGACGCCTATGGCGCCTTTCAATTCATTTCCTTTATCATTCATACTATTTGACCTTTACTTGTGCGATTTGAGTTTATCTCAAATTTCTGGGATTATGTGTTAAAAATTCATGTTAGCTTAGTATGCGTAATTATGTGGAATCTTTAGTTTTATCGATTTGGTATCTTTAATCACAAAAGTCTAGCCTTTAATATAAGAACTTAGAATCAGTTTTAAAGTGGCACTTCAAAACCTTTTCATTTTAAATTATTTTCTAATGGCCTTGTGTTAAACTTTAGTAACCACAAGATTTTAAGTCTTGCGGAATGATTTCTACAATATCTATATATGAAAACTATTTCCTAAGTCCTAACCTTTGAAGAAGGATTTTTGTTGAGTTTGTCAGGCATGATGGGGTTTAAATATGTTCCTAGAAGTTACGTTCAAACTGTTTATTGTTTGAGTTTCAAATGCATGAAAGTAATTTTCTTTCTCAATCATGAATGTATACAATACAATTTTGAAAGATTCATTTCTTTCTTCATTATGCACAATGTTTTTGAATTCAATTGACAAGCGTTTTTTAATACAAACACATATTGCTACTTCCCTTTCTTTTTAAGCAATTAATTAACTTAAGTTTGGCCGGTTAATCGTAGTTAACGGATCATATAGGATGCCTTAATAACCTTCCCTATATGATTAATTAGAACTCTTATCCAATCTCTAAAACTAAGCAGATCATATAAAACAGAGTTAACTTTAAGCACTATTTAGCTAAAATTGGTATCCTAATTCACCGTTAAAATAATTAGGTGACGACTCTCTTTAATTAATTAAACCTCAGAGTTACCAATATGTTATACTCTAATTTGACCCGTGTTAAAATGGGGCATGACACTCACGTGCTATAGAGTAATACCTCACAAACAGGCCCTTGACCTCACTCAATCATGTACCTCTCTAGTCTCACAACTCTCAATAAAGAAGGGAAAACAGCTCAAATCAAGTATTATAGTGTATCATCAATAAGATAATAGAGACTGAGGTAAACATGACAAGAATCGCTACGACTGAGTGTAACTACCATGAGCAGGTATATAGCCTAAGCATGATTTATTACATGAAGGCAGTCAAGTTCTAGCAGACAAGAATGCACATAAACACAAATAAAGGCTATTAGGCCTCACAGCCTCATAGGACGGACCAAGTCTCAATCCCTCACAGCGTACACCCACACGCCCATCACCTAGCATGGGTATCACCTCCAAGCAGTCACATGATATCAATTTCTCCGGGTTTATACCCTCAATTCAAAAGTTAAAACTGTTACTTACCTTAACATCATATAATCCTACTCCGGGATGCCTTTGTCGCTTGACTCGGCCACCAAACGCTCCGAATATAACCAAAACCAATACATTATCATCAATATACGCTAAAGGAATGAATCCCGCAGAAAATTATCAAATTAAAACAAAAATCCCAAATTCGATCAAACCCGACCCCCTGGGCCACGTCGCAAAATCGGATGAAATTCACAAATCTAGGAAACCCATTCACTCACGAGTCCAACCATACCATATTTATCTAAATCCGACTTCGAATCGACATTCAACTCTAAAAATTCCAATTTTTGAAGTTTCTACATATTTCCCCAAATTTTCACCCTAAAGTACTAATCAAATGATGAAATCATTGATATATTCATGTATATTAGCCAAATCCGAGTTAAAATCACTTACCCCGATGAATTCCTTGAAAAACCTTCGAAAAATCACCACAAACCAAGCTACTTAGGTGAAAATGTGAAATAAAACCCTGAACCTTGTATTTATAGTGCATCCCTCATATCCTCACTACGCGGTCCGCCAACTTTCAGCGCCCCCGCGCACGCCTAACCGCGGTCCGCGAATTTCCCACCGCGGCCGCGAAGTTCCCCATCTCCAGCGGTCGCAACCAAGCTTACGCGATCCGCGCCAGGCTTCACCGCTGACCGCAAAATCCTACCGCGGTTCGCACCAATTTTGTGCGGTCCGCACTCCCCAGAGACTCAACACCAGCAACATCAGCAGCTTTTTCAACAACTAAACTCATCCGTTAACCATCTGAAACACATCCGAGGCCCTCGGTGCCTCAACTAACCACACCAACACGTCCTATAACATCATTCAAACTTAGTCGAATCTAAGAATCACGCAAAACAACACCAAAATATCAAATTACCTCGGATTCATGCCTAAGGGCTTCTAAAGTTCACGATTCCGCAAACGACGCCGAAACCAATCAAACCTTGTCCGAATAGCCTAAAATTTTGCACACACATCAGAAATGACAGTAAGAACCTATTCCAACTTCCGAAATTCTATTCCGACTCCGATATCTAATTTTTCCACTGCCGACCAAAATCGCCAAATTTCTAACTTTTGCTAATTCAAGCCTAATTCTACCACGGACCTCCAAATTACATTCCGGACGTACTCCTAAGTTCTAAATCACCTAATGGAGCTAATCGAACCATAAAAATCCAAATCCGAGACCGGTTACTCATAAGTCAACATCCGGTTGACTTTTTCCAACTTAAACTCCTAAATAAGAGACTAAGCGTCTCATTCCACTCCAAGACCACTCCGAACCCTAATCAACCATCCCGACACAATATAATAGAGCTGAAAAACTCATAAAGAAGCAGAAATGGGAGAAACAGAGCTATAACTCTCTGAACGACTGGCTGCATCGTTACAAATAACGTGCCAAAACCTATCAAGCCAACCCGAAATAACGTCAAACTTTGTAGATAAGTCCCAAATGATATAACGGAGCTGTTCCATCTCTCGAAATCGCATTTCAACTCCGATATCTCCAAAACCAAATCTGGACGTACGCCTAAGCCCAAAATCACCATACGAAGCAGCTCAAGATCAAATGCGACCGAACATAACTTAAATTCTCAAAACGATCGGTCGGATCATTACACTTTCAAGTTTCCAACTTTCACCAAATAGAACCACATCAACCTAAAAACCTCCAAATCCAAATTTGGACATACACCTAAGTCTAAAATCAACATATGAACCTGTTGGTACCATCAAAACACCCTTCCGAGGTCATCTACACAAAAATCAAACTCCGGTCCACCCTTATAATTTAAGCCTCCAACCAAATGACTAAGTATCCCAATTTAATCCATAACTCCCCCGAAACCAAACCAACCATCCCGTCAAGTCACATAACAACAAATACACCTGCGATAAGCATCAAATAGGGGAAGGGGGCTCAAATTTACGAAACGCTCAGTTGGGTCGTTACAACGACTAATTGGGTTGTTACAAATTAACCAGATGGACCGAGTCGGTCGATTTTCCAAAAAAGAATTTTAGTTATTTGTTATAACAATTGAATATTTTGGTCGGCTGCTTGAAAATAGTTTTTCCCGATTAAAAATACTTATCGAATGTAAAAAAATATTTTTCCTGAGTTTTTTCAGGTAAATAATAGATCTTTTTCGGTTGGTTATTAACGATTTGAAAAATATAAGATTTGCAAATTTTGGTTAGATCGGTCATTTTTCTCATTGGTGTTTTGACCGAACAAGTTTGTCGATTTTTTACGATCGGAAAAGGATATCCTTTTAGTTGTGGAAACAATTGGTTTAACATCAGCTTGTTCCTACGTCTTATTCTTTCACTTATACATGTATAAATAAGTAAAAAGCAGCTGAAAAAATATAAAAAGAATGTTATCATTTTAACATATAGGGAAAATGAACAAATACTAACAATGTGCTATCAATTTAGTCTACTAATAGAAAAGGCAAAAAAAATTTCTTGTACCAACACATGTATACTATGTTATGCGGATTAAACTATTTCATTCTCATTGTGTTATCTGGTTTTGTTCTTTTTGATTATACATCTAAGCGCAACAAAAAAGATATAATTACTTACATGTTATAGAATAACTGTTCAAGAGCATTGACTCTGAGGGTTTATGTTACTATTAAAACCTTGATTTTACTTTGATCTGCTCTAAGTGCTCGATCTTTCGATAAAGAAATTCACATAAAAATTGAGATTCAACTAAAATTGGATCTTATATTCATACATAGAATGTTATACGCATGTATCCATTATCATAAAAGGAAGTTACAAAAAATGAAATGAGTTGACTCATCATTAATAAGTCGTTTTGTAACATGTCGCATAGAGTAAAAGTATTTCGTCGAATTATCTGACGAAAATAACAATGAACTACTTTTTGCCTTCTTCTAATGTTATCAAGAAAAATAAAGATGAAGAATGGGATTCTAGGGTCTCTTTAGCTGACAACAGGGTTATATACTAATATGAAAGTATTCCATAAATTTTTTTTCTCGTTATACTTATTTGTTTTTTACTTTTTCTTTACCTTTGCTAAAGAATTCGAAGCTATATATCTTTTATTTTTTAATTGAATGATTTCATTTCTTACTGTAAGTTCGAGATATTATTATGTTCTTTTAAAATAAAATAAATTTTCTTGTAGGAATTTTTCTTATACTTCGGACGTTCTACAATATAGCTTAATGATAGTGTTGATATTATATCATATTATATTTAACGTTCGATTGCTGTTAGATTTTTTTTCTTCTCATTTCTTATTTATTCATGTCTCTCATTTAGATTAAAATTAGATCCATATGATATTATTTGAAAATAAAAAGACTTTTACATAATATATTTCAAGACCGAGAATGATAATTCTAATCTAAAATTAGATCTAATTCCTTTATGACCCAACCTTTGGCTTGACTTTTACAAGACCATGGTCATCGGGGCAAAGCCACACACAATTGCAACACACGTCCTGTGTAACAACACAATCAACTGTAAGTACAATGCCAGTAACATTAGGATTTTTGCTTTTTATGATGGCTTTGGCTTTCATGATCTCAACTCCTATCAACTCCGGCCACTCATATTGAACTGAATCTCCAGGTTGTTTGCACTAATTTCCAATACAGGAGCATGTCTCACAAGGAGGGTATGGAATTTTTGATTGGATTAAAATCGTAAAGTGAGAAATAAATAAAAAGCCAAGAAGAAAACGGACTATATTTCTCTCCATGTTTAAGTTGTTTGTGATGTTATGTTAATGGAAGAACTTCACATTTTATAGGGCCATAAAACAATGATGAGAGAATTTTAGTAATTATATTAGGATTAAATATAATATAATCAAGATTTGTGTAATAATAATACTATTAAAATACAATTAGAGATATTATAAGATAGTTATGTTTCTTCTAATTTAGGATCTACATTAATGGAAGAACATTTATCTTCTTTTAGTTTAGGAATAATAATTCTTAATTTACTTTCTTTTGGTATAAGCAAAGTAACATAATTTCCTTCTTTTAAGAATTTTCATTTTCTTTTAATTTAGTAATAAAAATGTAAATTTATTTACTCTTTGGAAATAATTTTACTTTATTTCCTTTTGTTACCTATATTTAGTAATGGACAATTCTACTTTAAAATTATCCCAATGAAGCATACAATGAGTCTTCATTCGAACTCTTTGGATTCTTTCTTTAGTTTTGCTTTGAGTTTCTAACAACGAGTATTAGAGTCTCTATTGATCTTAACATGTTTGTGTGTTCACTAAAGATGACTAATTTTCAAACATATTTAACCCTTCCAAAATAATAGCATCTAAAGATTGCTGATCTTAGAATGATATAGTAGGTTGGTACCCTCTTTAATTCTATGTAAAGTAACTTCTTCCAAAATAATAGCATCTAACTTGAGTTTGCATGTACTTTTGAGTTCCATTATATAACTCCTTAGAGAAAGACAAAGTTTCTCAATAATCTGGTGCAACAATCTTGCCAGATGGAAATTCTGTCATCTTTTAGATGGTCAACAACTAACATTACAAGTTTTCCCTTCTGAAATCTAGCTGCACCAAGGAGACAACAGTCGGATATGACTCTGAATCAAGTAAGTTCTTGATTTCACTAACAAAATACGTCTAAGAAATAAGTATATGTCTTTGATAGATCCCTCCTAACATTCGAGTCAACTAAGTTAATGCACGGTTCAACTAGAGTAGTCTTCAGTTGTTTTTGCCTCATCATAAAACGTGCTCATGCTAGGTCCAAACCCTCGTATAGATGCCAGCCGCCAAACACCCTCCGCGATCGCGGTTTCCCTTCCGCGATCGCATTGAACACCATCACACCAAAAGACAGTTGATTCAAAACAAGGGGAAATGGTCTGAAACCACCTTGAAACACACTCGAGGCTCCCGGGACCTGTCCAATCACACCAACCAATTCCAAAACATAATATGGACCTACTCGAGGACTCAAATCATATCCAACAACATTAGAACTATGAATTGTACCACTTTTTAAGCCTAAGGAACTAACTCAAATATCCAAATTCAAAACTTACGCCTAACATGCCTAAACAACTCAGAATGACCTCAAATTTTGCATACAAGTTCCAAATAATACAACGGACCTATTCCAACTCCCGAAACCATAATACAAACCCGATGTCATCAAAGTCAACTCTTAATCAAACCTATGAACCTTCCAAGCTTTCAAGTTTTCAACTTTTACTAAATAGAACCACATCAACCTAGAAACCTCCAAATCAAAATCCGGACATACGCCTAAGTCCAAAATTAACATACGAACCTGTTGGAACCATCAAAACATCTTTCCAAGGTCATCTACACCAAATCAAACTCCGGTCAACCCTTATAACTTAAGCCTCCAACCAAAGGACTAAGTATCCCACTTTAATCCATAACTCCCCGAAACTAAACCAACCATCCCGGTAAGTGACATAACAATAAATACACATGCAAGAACCATCAAATAGGGGAAGGGGACTCAAATTTACGAAACGCTCGACCGGGTCGTTACAATGACTATTGGGTTGTTACAAATTAACCAGCTATTGCAGTCGATTTAGAGAGAATTTCTAAGTGTTTATTTTAAATACCAGATGGACCGAGTCGGTCAATTTTCCAAAAAGAATTTTAGTTATTTGTTATAACAATTGAATATTTTGGTCGGCTGCTTCAAAATAGTTTTTCCCGGTTAAAAATACTTATCGAATGTAAACAAATATTTTTTTTTTTTGAGTTTTTCAAGTAAAAAATAGATCTTTTTCGGTTGGTTTATTAACGATTTGAAAAATATAGAATTTGCAAATTTTGGTTAAATCGGTTGTTTTTCTCATCGGTGTTTTTGATCGACCAAGTTTGTCGATTTTTTACGATCAGAAAAGGATATTCTTGTAGTTGTGGAAACAATTGGTTTAACATCAGCTCGTTCCTACATCTTATTCTTTCACTTATACATGTATAAATAAGTAAAAAGCAGCTGAAAAATATAAAAGAATGTTATCATTTTAACATATAGGGAAAATGAACAAATATTAACAATGTGCTATCAATTTAGTCTACTAATAGAAAAGGCAAAAAATTGTTCTTGTACCAACACAGGTATACTTTATTATGCGGATTAAATTATTTCATTCTCCTTGTGTTATCTGGTTTTGTTCTTTTTGATTATACATCTACACAATAAAGGTATAATTACTTACACGTTACATAATAGCTCTTCAAGATCCTTGACTCTGAAAGTTTATGTTGCTATCAAAATCTTGATTTCACTTTAATCTGCTCTAAGTGCTCGATCCTTTGATAAAAAAATTGACATAAAGAATTGAGATTCAACTAAATTTTGATCTTATATACATACGTAGAATGTTACACGCATATATCCATGATCATAAAATAAAGTTACGAAAAATGAAATGAGTTGACTCATCTTTAATAAGTCGTTTGGTAACATGTCGCATAGAGTAAAAGTATTTCGTCGAATTATCTGACGAAAATAGCAACGGACTACTTTTTGCCTTCTTATTTTATCAAGAAAAATAAAGATGAAGAATGGGATTCTAGGGTCTCTTTAGTGGACAACAGAGTTATATACTAATGTAAAAGTATTCCCTAATTTTTTTTTCTCGTTATACTTATTTATTTCTTACTTTTTCTTTACCTTTGCTAAAGAATTCGAAGCTATATATCTTTTATGTTTTTTAATTGAATGATTTCATTTCTTCCTGTAAGTTAGAGATATTATTATATTCTTTTAAAATAAAATAAATTTTTATGAAGGAATTTTTCTTATACTCCTGAACGTTCTACAATATAGCCTAATTATAGTGTTGATATTGTGAATATCATATATATTTAACGTTCGATTGCTATTAGATTTTTTTTCTTCTCATTTCTTATTTATTCATGTCTCTCTTTTAGATTAAAATCAGATCCATATTATATTATTCGAAAATAAAAAGACTTTTACATAATATATTTCAAGACCGAGAATGATAGTTTTAATCTAAAATTAGATCTAATTCCTCTATGACCCAACCTTTGGCTTGACTTTTACAAGACCATGGTCATCGGGGCAAAGCCACACACGATTGCAACACACGTCCTGTGTAACAACACAATCAACTGTAAGTACAACGCCAGTAACATTAGGATTTGTGCTTTCTACGATGGCTTTGGCTTTCATGATTTCAACTCCTATCAACTCCGGCAACTCATATTGAACTGAATCTCCCCGTTTTTTGCACTGATTGCCAACACTGGTGTCACGACCCAAATTCTAGTCTAGGTCGTGATGGCGCCCAACACCGATGCTAGGCAAGCCAACACAATTCATCTAGTGAGTTCCGTTTAATTTAAAAAACCCATTTCTAACCATACCTTAATTTCAATCACTGAGCATGTAAAAATAACAAATATCAAAGGCAAATTTAACTAAAATGATCAAAGAAGCCGGATTTACATAATTACATCCCCAAAAGAATAGTCTACCAATGTGTGTGCCAGGAACTAGTGTCACATGTATACGGACATCTAGTAGAATGAATAAAAGAATACATCTACCCTACTGTCTGGACTAGAATAGACAGAATAAGCAAAAAGGGAAAAGACTCCAACATGCTGCTGAACGACATCAAGAGAAGCAGCTCACCGTGGAACCTCTGCCTCAGAAATCAAGAACGTGCTCCGGACTGGTAACCAGATGCACCTGCCTCAGAACCTGTACAATTAAGTACATAAGCGTAGCATGTGTACATAAACATTATGTACCCAGTAAGTATCCAGTCTAACCTCGAAGAAGTAGTGACGAACGGTCAACTTGACACTTACTAGGGACAAACAATATACTTAAGCATGTGAGTAAGCATGGATATCAAGGCAAAATAGCAGAAAAATAACAGGAAACCACAAGATTTTCTATAATTATAAAAATACGTAAATCCTTGTCATTTCAATTGACAATTTATATTTCTGGGCATTTTAACAGTCCAAAAATCACGGGAAAGCGCCAAACAGATAGCATGCGCATATATTGCCGAGGACGTACGACCCGATCCAACAAAATAATAAATGTCCACTGCCGAAGAGTCGAACGACGCGAACCATAGATGCATATATTAACCTGCCTAGGAGAACAACCCGCTCCCATGAGAGTATTGGAAGGAATCACTCTGCTCGCGGAATATAATTGTGAAGCGGTCCAACATAAACACAATATATTTCTCTTCTTCCTCAATTCCTTTAAAATAATAATTTACTTGAAACTTTCAAATTCTTAGGATCTTGAAATAAATTCCACCTAATACAATTAGCGCATGAACTAAATAAACAATATTCAGAAAGCATAGTGTGCACCTAAACTACCCGGACATAACAAGAACAGTCACCACGTACTGACCCTCATCACCTCGTGAGTATGTAGTCCCCCACAATATTCATATATCATAGAAGATCACCTACGGGGAGATTTCCCTCTTACAATGTTAGAAAGGAGACTTACCTTGTCCCAAGGCTTACTTCCAAACTCAAGAATGCGTTCACGCCCTAAAACCGGAGCCAAACGATCCAAAACTATTCAAATAAGGTAAAAACCAGTCAATATAGGCTCAAAAGATCATACTTCCACTATTAGAGTGATTTCCCATCCCAAATCACAAGATTTCTAGAATCTACCCCCGGGCCCACGTGCCCGGATTCCGTAAAATTTTAAAGAAAATCGTTACCCATAACCTTAGGATCAAGAACATGTGATTTTTACTAGATTCCATAACAAATTTCGTAGTAAAACTCCATTTTTATCAAAACCCTAGGTTTTTATCTAAACTCTTGATTTTCACTAATCCTTGCATGTTAATCTACCCATAATCTATGTATTTAACTCATGTTGTATAGAAATTACTTACCTCAAAGTTCTAAGTGAAAGACTTCTTCCAAAAGCTCTGAAAATCGCCTAAGTGTAGAATTGAAATGAAATAAATGGCTAAGTCCCTTTTTAAAAGCCGTGTCCAGGCCTCTGATGTCGCATTTGCAACATCATGTTCGCAAATACGAAGTCGCAAATGCAATAATATCATCGCAAATGCGAACTTGGGCTCTCTTCTACTGGGTTTGCAAATACGAACAAAATGTCGCAAATGCGACCGCTGCCCAGCTCAGGCTTCTTTGATTTTGCGAAGCCTTCATTGCAAATGCGAGTTCGCAAATGTGAACAAATCCTCACATTTGCGAGGCCTGCAATAGTAGCCCAGAACACCAGAAAAACTGGAGTGTTTTCACTCCTAACGCACGTCTGAAACTCACCCGAGCCGTCGGGGCTCCACTCCGAATACTCACACAAGTCCAACAACACTATATGAACTTGCTCGTGCGATCGGGACACCGAAATAACATCAAAACTAAGAATTACACCCTAAAACCATTTGAATCAAACTTATGAACTTTAAGTTCTTCAATCTATTCCAACGTGCCGAAACGTACTTATACCACTTGGGATTGATACCAAATTTTGCGTGCAAGTCTCAAATGACATTACAGAACTATTTTCGGTCTCACAATTCTGTTTGGACCTCGATATCACCAAAACACGTTCCAACCCAAAATTATAGAACTTAAAGAATCAAATTTTCACTATTTGGCGTCGAAACCCTCTCGGTCATCCGAAACCGTTACGAACATACGCCCAAGTCCGAAATCATCATACAAACCTATTGGAACCGTCAAATCTCAATTTCGAGATTGTTTTCTCAAAATATTTAGCGAAGTCAAACTTCGCCTTCTAGGATAGCCTTAAGGAACCAAGTGTTCCAATTCCAACCCAAACCCTTCCAAATCCCGAACCAACCATTCCCCCAAGTCCTAAATCAATAAAAGAAAGTACGGGAAGTCTTATTTAAGGGTACAGGGTTATAAAAAGCAAAATGACTGGTCGGGTCATTACATTCTCCACCTCTTAAACAAACGTTCGTCCCCGAACGAGTCTAGAATCATACCTGGAGTGCTTAATAGATGTGGATATCGGCTCCACATGTCCTCCTCGGACTACCAAGTCGCCTCCTCGACTGGTTGGCCCCTCCACTGGACTTTCATTGCGGAAATCTTTACCTCAACTGTTGATCCTGTTTATCATCAATGGCAATAGTCTCTTCCTTGTAGCCCATGCTCTCATCTAGCTGAATGGTACTGAAGTCTAACACATGAGATAGGTCGGCGTGGTACCTCCAGAGCATAGACACATGAAAAAATGGATGAACTCCTGATAAGCTGGGAGGTAAAGTGAGCTCATAAGAAACCTCCCCAACTCGCCTCAACACCTCAAATGGGCCTATAAATCTGGGGCTCAACTTACCATTCTTCCCGAATCTCATAATACCCTTCATCGGTGAGACTTTTAAGAGAACCTTCTCGCCAACCATAAATGATACATCACACGCCTTCTGATCCGCGTAACTCTCATGTCAGAACTGTGCCGTGCGAAGTCTCTCCTGAATCAGTACCCTTTCCAAGGCATTCTTTATCAAATCAGTGCCGTATAACTTAGCCTCGTCAGGCTCAAACCACCCGATGGGGGAATGACATCGCCGACCATATAAAGCCTCAAACGGAGCCATCTCAATGCTGGATTAATAATTTTTGTTGTAAGCAAACTCGGCCAAGGGCAAGAACTGATCCCACTGCCTTCGAAAGTCTATCACACATGCTCTAAGCATGTCCTCCAATATCTGAACTATCCGCTCCAACTGCCTATCGGTTTGTGGATCAAATGCAGTGCTGAGCTCTACACGGGTGCCCAACTCACTCTGTACGGCTCTCCAGAAATGCGAAGTGAATTGGGGACCTCTATCTGATATGATGGACATAGGCACACCGTGCAACCGAACTATCTCCCCAATGTAAATCTGGGCCAATCTCTCTGAAGTATAAGTAGTGGCTACAGGTATGAAGTGTGCCGACTTGGTCAACCTGTCAACAATAACCAGATCGCATCGAACTTCCGCAAAGTCCGTGGCAACCCAACTACGAAGTCCATAGTGATGCACTCCCATTTCCACTCAGGTATAGTCATTTGCTGAAGTAGGCCTCCTGGCCTCTGGTGCTCATATTTAACCTGCTTGCAATTTAGGCACCTAGACACATACTCCACTATGTCCTTATTCATTCACCGCCACCAATAATGCTGCCTCAGGTCGCGATACATCTTCGTAGCACATGGATGAATAGAATACTATGAACTGTGTGCCTTCTCTAGAATCCTCTCCCTCAAGCCATCGACATTAGGAACACATAGGCGACCCTGAAGTCGCAAAACACCATCCTCGCCAATAGAAACCTCCCTTGCACCACCTTGTAGTATGTCACTTTGAGAATTTCCAAATGCGGATCATCAAATTGCCGAGCCTTGATCTGTCCCAATAATGAAGACTGAGCAACAACACATGCAAGAACTCGGCTGGGCTCTGAAATATCCAGCCTCACAAGTCTGTTAGCCAAAGACTTAATGTCCAAATCTAGTGGCCTCTCCTCCACTGAAATGAATGCCAAGCTACGCATACTCTCCGCCTTCCTGCTTATGGCATCTGTGACCACATTCGCCTTGCCGGGATGATAAAGAATGGTGATGTCATAGTCCTTCAGCAACTCAAGCCACCTACGCTGCCTCAAATTAAGATCCCTTTGCTTGAACAAGCGCTGTAAATTGCGGTGGTCGGTGTAAACCTCACAGGACACTCCATACAAAATGCCTCCAAATCTTAAGAGCATGAACAATCGCTACCAACTCCAAATCGTGCACGACATAGTTCTTCTCATGTATCTTCAGCTGACGTGAAGCATACACAATAAATCGACCCCCATGCATAAAACACACCCCAAGATGACGCATGAGGCGTCGCAATAAACTGTATACATCCCCGAACTGGAAGGCAACACTAGAACCGGTGTTGTGGTCAGAGCTGTCTTGAGCTTCTGAAAGGTTTCCTCACAATCATCGGACCAACAGAAAGGAGCACCCTTCTGGGTGAATTTAGTCAAAGGTGCTGCAATGGACGAAAAACTTTGCACAAATCGGCGATAATAACCTGCTAACCCCAGGAAACTCCTGATCTCGGTCACTGAAGTGGGGTGTGGCCAACTCTAAACCGCCTCAATCTTCTTAGGATCCACCTTAATACCCTCTCCCGATACAATATGCCCTAAGAATGCCACTGACTCTAGCCAAAACTCACACTTGGAGTAGCTTCTGCTCTCGCAATGTCTGAAGTACTACTCGCAAATGCTAGTCGTGCTCCCCTAGGCTGCATGAGTAGATCAAGATGTCATCAATGAAGACAATAACAAAAGAATCAATATAAGGCCTGGACACCTTGTTCATCAAATCCATAAATGCTGCTGGGGCATTAGTCAAGCTAAAGGACATCACAGGAACTCATAATGACCATATCTAGTACGAAAGGCATTCTTCAGAACATCCGAGTCCCGAATCCTGAGCTGATGGTACCCCGATCTCAAGTCAATCTTGGAAAATACCCTAGTACCCTACAACTGGTCAAACAAAATATCGATGCGCGGTAACGGGTACTTGTTCTTGATGGTAACTTTGTTCAACTGGCGGTAGTCAATACACATCCACATGGTCCCATCCTTCTTCTTCACAAATAACACTGGAGCACCCCAAGGTGATACATTAGGTCTCATAAATCGCTTAGCTAGCAACTCCTCAAGCGATTCTTTCAATTCTTTAAATTCCTTCGGAGCCATACGGTATGGTGTAATAGATATAGGCTGGGTGCCTGGATCTAAGTCAATGCAAAAATCAATATCACGATCTGGTGGCATGCCTAGAAGGTCTGAAGGAAACACATCGACAAACTCCTGAACCACTGGTACTGAATCAATCGTCGGAGACTCTGCGGTGGTGTCCCGCACATAAGAAAGATAAACGAAACAACCCTTCTCGACCATGCGTCGAGCCTTCAGAAAAGAAACAACCCTACTAGTTGCACTAACTGAGGAACCTCTCAACTCCAATCTCGGCAACTCAGGCATGGCTAAAGTAACAGTCTTGGCATGGAAATCAGGAATGTCATGATAAGGAGATAACCAATCCATGCCTAGGATGACCTCAAAATAAGTCATATCAAGTAAGAAGAGGTCCTCTCTAGTGTCGAACACACAAAATGTGACCACATAGGACCGATAGATTCGGTCCACAACCACAGAATCGCCCACAGGAGTAAGGAGTACCCAAGGACTCACGAGGAACATCCAAGAAACGAGAAAACCGATAAGATACATATGAATAGGTAGAAACTGGATCAAATAATACTGAAGCCTCCCTGCTGCAGACGAAGATAATACCTGTGATAACTGCATCTAAGGCCAATACATCTGGTCTGGCCGGAAAAGCATAGAATCTGGCTATAGCGTCGGCTGGCTGGCATACACCTGACTAAACAGAAGCTAACTACACTCTCTCTGCCTGCCCTCCGCCTTTGGGATGACCCCTACCAACCTCTCCTCCACCTCTGGGTGGCCGGATCGCTGGTGCTGAAACCATAGGCTGATGATCCTGCTTCACTACCTTGCCCCGAAGCCTGGGAAAAACCTCTTCATGTGACTTGGATCCCCACACTCGTAACAACCCCTCGGTACCATAGACTCCTGCCTTGAAGACTAGCCCTGGTAGCTGGAATAACCACCGGGAACAGTTAATGGCTGGGGGACGTTATGAACTCTCTGGCATGGCACTGAAATAGGCGCTGAAAGAACCCTGATGACCAGAAAACCCGCCGGAGGAACCCTGAATAGCTGGTGGGCGATAAGAACTCTCCGGCATCGCACTGAAATAAGGCCTCGCTGGAGCACCTCGAGGAGGTGGTGGTGCTAAATATGGGGGCCTGCTGGGCTGGCCCCTCCCAAATTTACCTCTTCCCTTAGCCGGATGACCTCTAATATCTCTAGAAAATCGAGCCCTCTTATCCTGCTGTCCCTGCTCTATACTCCTCAAATAGTAGCCCTCAATCCTACGACTGATCTCCACCACTAGCTGATAAGGAGTCCCCATCTCCACCTCTCAGTCTATGTTGGACCTAATACCAGAGTGCAACCGTGCTACAAACATCCGCACTCTCTCTGCGTCAGTAGGAAGTATCATAAGTATTCTCATGACGCTCATCCCCGAAGAGAGGAGGGTGAAGTCTAGTCCATCTCTCTAATAACTTCTAAGGATCAACGTCCGCAACTGGTCGGGGCTTAGGTAACACTGCTGTAACTGGCTGGGCCCCGCCCGTGGGTAGGGTACTCGGAGTCTAATAAACCGTAGTTGCATGTACTAGGGCTTAGGAAGTAGGGGTCTGTGCTCCCCTTCCCTCCTGAGATGTGGCCGGCCTGCTGGAAATGAACCAGCCTGGGTCATAGTGTCCATGAACCACATCATACGGCCCATGACCTCCTAAAATCCCGACGCTTTCATGAAATCCACCGGGGCAGAATCTGCTGTGGGCACCTCACCCTGCTCTTCAATGATAGTATCCTCTGCTGGATCCGCGGGTGGTTCAACTGGGGCAGCTCTGGGATGCCCTCGCCTTCTACCTCGGGCCGGTGCCCTCCCCCGACCTCTTCCTCGACCTCTATCAATGGGGTGGGGGGATCCCGGGTCTGGAATGTCAGTTGTACGTGTCCTCATCATCTGTGAGAGAATAGAAGAGTGAAATTTAGTACACCATCAACTGCACGATAGAAGATGAATGAAGAGAAATTTCCTATAACCCTATAGCCTCCCGAAGATAAATACAGACGTCTCTGTACCGATCCACAGGACTCTATTAGGTTTTCCCAGTACTTGTGAGTCCTACGTGAACTAATTGCTCTGTTACCATGTTATCACGACCCAAATTCTAGTCTAGGTCGTGATGGCGCCCAATACCGATGCTAGGCAAGCCAACACAATTCATCTAATGAGTTCCGTTTAATTTATAAAATCCATTTCTAACCAAACCTAAATTTCAATCACTGAGTATGTGAAAATAACAAATATCAAAGACAAATTTAACTGAGATGATCAAAGAAGCCGGATTTACATAATTACATCCCCAAAAGAATAGTCTACCAATGTGTGTGCCAGGAACTACTGTCACAAGTATACGGGCATCTAGTAGAATGAACCAAAGAATACATCTACCCAACTGTCTGAACTAGAATAGATATAATAAGCAAAAAGGGAAAAGAATCCAACGTGCTGCTACATCCAAAGAAGCAACTCACCGTGGAACCTCTGCCTCAGAAATCAGGAACATGCTCCGGATTGGTAACCAGATGTGTAACGATCCGACCGGTCATTTTGCGTTATCGGACCCCGTTCCCTTAAATGAAACTTCCCATAGCGGCTTATTATGATTTATGACTTGCGGGGGCAGGTGATCCGGGATTCAGAAGTATTTAGAGCAATATTGGAACACTTGGTTCCTTCAGGTTGGCCTTGAAGGCCAAGTTTGACTTTGGTCAACATTTTGGGTAAACTACCTCAGAATCAAGTTTCGACGGTTCTGGTAGCTTCACATGATGATTTCGGACCTGCGCGTATGTTCTGAATGGGTTTATGATGACCCAGGAGCGTTTCGGCGCCCAATATTGAAATAAGAAGTTCCTTAAGTTCCTATTGTGGTTTGGGACATGTTTTTGTGTTATCGAGGTTCCGAACAGAATTCCGAGATTGGGAATATTTTCGTTATGTCATTTATGACTTGCCTGCAAAATTTGGTTTCATTCCGAGTAGTATAGGTCGGTTCGGCGCGTTGTTAGCGAAGTTTAGAAAACTTAAAGTTTCTAAGTTTGGTTCTAGGGGTTTTGAGGTGTGATTTTGAGTTTTAGCATTGTTTTGGGTGTCCCGAAGGCTCGAGCGAGTCCGTGTTATGATTTGGGACTTGTTGGTATATTTGGACGGGGGCTCGAGTGGGCCCAGGTGCCTCCCTGACACCACACGAGGCCAAAAACCAGCTGAAATAGCTGCTGGTGCACCTGTTCTGGTATTGACCGCAGGTGCGGTTGCCCAATCGCAAGTGTGGGACCGCTCCTGTGGTCCCAGCCTCGCAGGTGCAACCCCCAGCGGGCAGGCCATTTCTCGTAGGTGCGGACAAAGTTCCGCCGGAGAGGAGCCGCAGGTACGGTCTCCACTCTGCAGGTGCGGGCCCAGGCTTCCTCGTCCATTTCCGCAGGTGCGAGCCTTTGCTCGTAGGTGCGAGACCGCAGGTGCGGAAACACTGCCAGACAGTGTGTTTCTTAAATACAGGATTCTTCATTATTTTCTTCACTCTTTCCTCCATTAAACACTTTGAGAGGTTGGGAAAAGGACTCAACGACCCAACCCCTAGAAGGTAAGTAAATTTCATCTCAAAACTTGTTAATGCATGATTTCCTAGTTGAATTTAATCACCTAATTAGTGAAAAATCAAGAATTTGGTAGTAACCTAGGGCTTTCGATAATTTGAAAATTTACCCGTGAATTAGCTATGAAATTAAGTAAAAATCGTATATTAATTATCCTTAGGCTGTGGGCGAGTGTTTCCTTCAGAATTTTTGGAATCCGAGCATGCGGGCCTGGGGTTGGATTTTAGGATTTCTTCAAGAATGGCGAATTTGATTTAGTAGTAGGAGGATTTCCATACGTTGAGCATAAATTGATGAATTTGTATAATATTTGGCTAGTTTCGAGTCCTCGGGTGTAGAGTTCAGAGTTTCGGGCGCGTTCTTGGTCTGGGGAGTAGATTCATCACGAGGTGAGTTTCCTTTCTAACCTTGTAAGAGGGAATTGTCCCATAGTTGATTATAAATAATTGCATGTCCATATTTGCGGGGGCTACGCACGCACGAAGTGACGAGAGTCCATGCGTAGCTACTACTATTTTATGTTGGGTAGTTCTAGGACTCACGAGCATGCCGATATGTGCTTTACATGTATTCCTAAACGTACTCTGAATTGTTTATTATCCTTGATTTGGCATAAGAATATTAGGAAGTTGTGTTCCATGATGTATTGATTAAGTTCTTGCCTTAAAGAATAATCTCTGTTAATTCCTTAAAAAATTGATAATTTTATGTATGTATACGGCACCGCGTCACATGGATTATTCGTGAGAGGAATAGCCCTACTATTATGTCAACTGCGTCGCATGTTCCATTGGCGAGCGGGGTAATAGATTCATCTATGGTTCGAGTCTTTCGACCCTCGGCAGTGCACATTTATTTTCGCGATGTTTCGGCCGTACNAGCGGGGTAATAGATGCATCTATGGTTCGAGCCGTTCGACCCTCGGCAGTGCACATTTATTTTCGCGACGTTTCAGCCGTACTCTTCCGGCCTATTATGTGCTATATCATTTACTGGGAATTAGTTGTAATTGTATAAACTGGTTCATGTTAATAAGGGAATTTAATACATTATATGCTAGTGAAATTTGATATGCAAAGGTAAATGCAACTATACTTGATAATTTATATCTTTGTGATATCTACGACTGCTATTCCTGCCTAGTTCCCATTAAATCATGTTATTTAGAAATAATGACCCTAGTAAGTATCACGTCTACCTCTCGTCACTACCTCTTCGAGGTTAGGCGAGATACTCACTGGGTACATATTTGTTTTATGTAATCATGCTGCACTTCTGTATTTAATTGTACAGGTTATTAGGCTGGTGCATCTGGTTATCAGGCCGGAGCTCGATTCTGATCTTAGTTGGACCCGAATTCACGGTGACCTGCTTCTCCTGATGATCCTCGGCAGCACCATGGAGTTTTCTTTTATTTATTTCCCGTCTATTTCTTTCAGACAGTGGGATTGTATATTATGTTTTGTATATTCTGTTAGTATGCCCGTAG
>ML534096.1:29576-48080 GCA_005239535.1 Nicotiana rustica
ATTTTGGGTCGTGACAACATGGTATCAGAGCACTAGGTTCACGTAGGTCTCGCAAGTCACGGGCAAATCTAGTAGAGTCTTGCGGATCGGTATGGAGACGTCTGTACTTATCTTCAGGAGGCTATAGGGTGTTAGGAAAACCTCTCCTTATTTTTATTCTATCGTGCAGTCAATGTTTTACTAAATTTCATTCTTCTATTCTCTCATAGATTGTGAGGACGCGTGCATCCGATATTCCAGACCCGGGAGGGGCCGCTACCCCTATTGTTCGAGGCCGTAGCAGAGGCCGGGGGAGGGCACCGTCCCGAGGTAGGGGACGAGTGCGTCCCCGGCTATCCCAGCCATACCACCACCAGAGGACCCTACTATATAGGAGCAGGGTGAGGTGCCCCCAACAGGTCCTGCTCCAGTGGACTTTATGACGGCGCCAGTATTCCAGGAGATCATGGTCCATATGATGCGGTTCATGGACACCATGTCCCAATCCGGTTTATTTCTGGCAGATCCGGCCACATATATAATGGGAGGGGGGGCAGACTCCTACCGCCCAGGCTGCAGGTCATGCAGCAACAGTTCATCATACCCTGGGTACACTGCCCGTGGTTGGGGTTCAGCTTGTAGCAGCAGCACCTGAGCCCAGAACAACTGCGGACGGCGATCCGGAGAAGTTATTGGACAGATGGACTTGATTCCATCCTCTAGTCTTCGGGGGTGAGAAGGGCGAGGATGCCCAGGACTTTATTGATGGGTGCAGGGACAGACTGCATAACATGAGGATACTAGAGTCTCATTGACTGGACTTTACTACTTTTCAGCTTCAGGGTAGGGCCCGCAGATGGTGGCAGTCCTATATCCTGGGTAGACCGGCACGTTCCCCTTCCATCATTTGGGATCAGTTCACTGAACTGTTCCTGGACAGGTATATTCCACCCTCCGAGAGGGAAGAACTGCGATATCAGTTTGAGCAGCTGGAGTAGGGGCAGATGTCGGTGACAGACTACGAGGCCAGGTTTTCTGAGTTGTCCCGTCATGCTCTTATGATACTTCCTACTGATGCTGAGAGAGTGCGGAGATTTGTAGCTGGGCTACACTAAAGTATTAGGGACAACATGGCCCGAGAGGTGGAGATGGGGACTCCCTATCAGCTTGTGGTCGAGATAGCTCGCCGGATTGAGGGTTATCGTTCGAGAGGCAGAGAGCAGGGTCAGCAGGATAAGAGAGCTAGATTTTTAGGAGTTTTTAGAGGTGCCCCAGCTAGGGGTAGAGGTCAGTTTGGTAGGGGCCAGCCTAGCAGGCCTCCATACTCAGCTGCTCCACCACCTCCCCGTGGTGCTCCAGTGAGGCCCTATTTTAGCGCCATGCCAGAGAGTTCCTACCGCCCACCAGCCATTCAGGGTTCCTCAGGTGGGTATTCCAGTCATCAAGGGTCTTCTAGTCCTTATTTCAGTGCCATGCCGGAGAGTTCTCACCGTCCCCTAGTTGTCCAGGGTCCTTCTTCAGGGCAGCAGGCCATGCCACCAACCAAATGTTTTAAGTGTGGGGATCCAGGCCATATGAGGAGGACTTTTCCCAGGCTTCGGGGCAAGGCCGTTCAGCAAAGCTATCAGCCTATATTTTCAGCACCGGCAGTTCGTCCACCCAGAGGTGGAGGGCAGATTGGTAGAGGTCGTCCCAGAGGTGGAGGCCAGGCAGGGGGAGCTCTACCAGCCCCTATTCATGCCAGCAGAGGTCAGTCAGCTCCTGTTCATTCTGGCGGGGCTCAGTCTTCCGGTGCTCCAGCTAGATTCTATGCTATCCCGGCCAGATCAGATGCAGTGACCTCAGACCGTGATCACAGGTATTATTAAAGTATGTGGTAGAGAGGCATCAATGTTAATTGATCCAGGATCCACGTATTCTTATGTTTCGGTCTTATTTGCTCATTTTTTGGATTTCCCTCGTGAGTCCTTGGGTTCTCTTATTTATGTGTCCACTCCTGTGGGCGATTCTATGGTTGTAGACCAGATTTGTCGGTCCTGTGTGATTTTATTTTGTGGGTTCGAGACTCGAGCGGATCTCTTATTGCTCAACATGGTTGATTTCGAGATTATTTTAGGCATGGATTGGCTATCTCCTTATCATGCCGTGCTAGATTTCCATGCCAAGACAGTTACTTTAGCCATGCCCGAGACGCCTAGACTTGAGTGGAGAGGTTCCTCAGTTAGTACAGCCAGCCGGGTTATTTCATTCTTGAAGGCTCGACATATGGTCGAGAAGGGTTGTCTGGCCTAGTTTGCTTATGTGCGGGACACCATTGCCGAGTCTCCGACGATTGATTCAGTGCCAGTTGTTCGAGAGTTTGCTGATGTATTTCCTTCAGACCTTCCGGGCATGCCTCCGGATCGTGATATTGATTTCTGCATTGATTTAGCTATAGGCACCCAGCCTATATCTATTCCTCCATACTGTATGGCTCCGAAAGAGTTGAAGGAGTATCTTGAGGAGTTGTTAGCTAAGGGGTTCATCAGACCGATTGTATCACCGTGGGGTGTTCCAGTTCTATTCGTGAAGATTGATTACCGCCAGTTGAACAAGGTTACCATTAAGAACAAGTATCCTTTGCCGCGCATCGATGATTTGTTTGACCAGTTGCAGGGTGATCGTGTGTTTTCTAAGATTGACTTGAGATCGGGGTATCATCAGTTGAGGATTCGGGCTTTAAATGTTTTGAAGACTGCTTTTCGTACGAGATATGGCCATTATGAGTTCCTGGTGATGTCCTTTGGCTTGACTAATGCCCCATCAGCATTCATGGACTCGATGAATAGAGTGTTCAGTTCGTATATCGATTCCTTTGTCATTGTCTTCATTAATGACATTTTGATTTACTCACGTAGCCTGGGGGAGCACGAGTAGCATTTGAGAGTTGTGCTCCAAACTTTGCGAGAATAGAAGCTATATGCTAAGTTCTCCAAGTGTGAGTTCTGGTTGGATTTTGTGTCATTATTGGGGCATGTGGTATCCAGAGAGGGTATCAAGGTTGATCCTCAGAAGATCAAGGCAGTTCAGAGTTGGTCGTGTCCTACTTCAGCTACAGAGATCAGGAGCTTTTTGGGCCTAGCGGGCTATTATCGCCGATTTGTGGAAGGGTTCTCTTCTATTACAGCTCCATTGACTAGATTGACTCAGAAGAATGCCCCGTTCCGATGGTATGACGAGTGTGAGGCGAGGTTTCAGAAGCTTAAGACAGCATTGACCTCAGCACTAATTCTAATATTGCCTTCCGGTTGTGGGATGTATACAGTATATTGCGACGCTTCACGGGTTGGCTTGGGGTGTGTATTGATGCAGGAGGGGAGAGTTATTGCTTATGCTTCATGCCAGCTAAAGATTCATGAGAAAAATTACCCTGTGCACGATTTGGATTTGGCGGTGATTGTTCATGCTCTTAAGATTTGGAGGCACTACTTGTATGGAGTGTCTTGTGAGGTTTATACAGACCACGGTAGCTTGCAGCACTTGCTCAAGCAGAAGGATCTTAATTTGAGGCCACGAAGATGGCTTGAGTTGTTGAAGGATTATGATATCACCATTCTTTATCACCCGGGAAAGGCAAATGTGGTAACAGATGCTTTGAGCGGGAAGGCGGAGAGTATGGGTAACTTGGCTTAATTTGCAGCAGAGGAGAGACCTCTAGCCTTGGACATTCAGTCCTTGGCCAATCGCCTGGTGAGATTAGACCTTTCAGAGGCCCCTCGAGTTCTTGCACATGTGGTTGCTCAGTCTTCGTTATTGGGGGAGATTAAGGATTGGCAGTATGATGATCCGTGTTTGGCTGAGCTACGAGAGACAGTGGTTCAAGTGGTTCAGGGTAGGGCCAAGGAGGTTATTATTGGCAAGGATGGTGTTCTGAGACTTCAGGGCCGCTTATGTGTTCCTAAGATTGATGGCCTGAGGGAGAGGATTCTAGAGGAGGCACAGTTCTCGGTATTCTGTTCATCCTGGTGCTACGAAGATGTATCGTGATTTGAAGCAGCATTTCTGGTGGAGGCGAATGAAGAAGGACATTGTAGAGTATGTGGCTAGGTGTCTTAATTGCCAGCAGGTTAAGTATGAGCACCAAAGGCCAGGAGGCCTACTTCAGCAGATGCCCATTCCTGAGTGGAAATGGGAGCGCATCACTATAGACTTCGTGGTTGGGTTGCCTCGGAACTTGCGGAAGGTTGACGCGGTTTGGGTCATTGTGGATAGATTGACCAAATCAACACATTTCATTCCAGTAGCTACTACTTATACTTCTAAGAGGTTGGCCTAGATCTACATTCGGGAGATAGTCCGATTTCATGGTGTGCCGGTGTCCATTATATCAGATCGAGGTCCTCAGTCACCTCACACTTCTGGAGAGAATTGCATAGTGAGATGGGTACCCAGATAGACCTCAGCACAACATTTCACCCTCAGACGGATGGTCATTCGGAGCGTACAGTTCAGATATTGGAGGACATGCTCAGGGCATGTGTGATTGACTTCGGAGGTCAGTGGGACCAGTTCTTGCCTTTGGCGAGTTTGCTTACAATAATAGTTATCAGTCCAACATTGAGATGACATCATTTGAGGCTTTGTATGGTCGGCGATGTCGTTCTCCTATAGAGTGGTTTGATCCTGGCGAGGCTAAGTTATACGGCACTGACCTGGTGAGGGATGCTTTGGAGAAAGTGAAGTTGATTCAGGAGAGGCTCCGCACAGCACAATCTAGTCAGAAGAGTTACGCGGATCAGAGGGCGCTTGATGTATAATTTATGGAGAGAGACAAGGTTCTGTTGAAAGTCTCGCCTATGAAGGGTATTTTGAGGTTTGGGAAGAAAGGCAAGCTAAGCCCGAGGTTTATAGGTCCTTTCGAGGTGTTGAGGTGAGTTGGGGAGGTTGCTTATGAGCTGGCCTTGCCTCCCAGTTTATCAGGAGTTCATCCAGTTTTTCATGTATCCATGCTCTAGAGGTACCACGCCGACATCTCTCACGTGGTTGATTTAAGCACTATTCAGTTGGATGAGAGGTTAGGCTACGAGGAGGAGCCAGTTGCTATTATTGATAGACATGACCTCCAGTTGAGGTCCAAGAGAGTTTCTGCTATAAAGGTCCAGTGGAAGGGCCAACCAGTAGAGGAGGGGACCTGGGAGTCCGAGGAGGACATGCGGAGCAGATATCCACACTTATTCAGCACTTCAGGTATGATTCTAGACCCGTTCGAGGATGAATGTTTGTTTAAGAGGTGGAGAATGTAACGATCCGACCAGTCGTTTTGCGTTATCGGACCTCGTTCCCTTAAATGAAACTTTCCATAGCGGATTATTGTGATTTATGACTTGCGGGGGCGGGTGGTCCGGGATTCAGAAGTGTTTAGAGCAATATTGGAACACTTGGTTTCTTCAGGTTGGCCTTTAAGGCCAAGTTTGACTTCGGTCAACATTTTGGGTAAATGACCTCGGAATCGAGTTTCAAAGGTTCCGGTAGCTTCGTATGATGATTTTGGACCTGGGCGTATGTTCGGAATGGGTTTCTAATGATTTGGGAGCGTTTCGGCGCCCAATATTGAAATAAGAAGTTCCTTAAGTTCCTATTATGGTTTGGGACGTTTTTTTTATTATCGAGGTCCGAACGAAATTCCGAGATCGGGACTAGTTCCGTTATGTAATTTATGACTGGCCTGCAAAATTTGATTTCATTCCGAGTAGCATAGGTCGGTTTGGCGCGTTGTTAGCGAAGTCTAGAAAACTTAAAGTTCCTAAGTTTGGTTCTAGGGGTTTTGAGGTGTCATTTTGAGTTTTAGCATTGTTTTGGGTTTTTCGAAGGCTCGAGTGAGTCCGTGTTATGATTTGGGACTTGTTGGTATATTTTGACGGGGTATCGGGTGGCCCAGGTGCCTCTCGGACACCACACGAGGCCAAAAACGAGCTGAAATAGCTGTTGGTGCACCTGTTCTGGTGTTGATTGTAGGTGCGGTTGCCCAGTCGCAGGTGCGGACAATGTTCCGCAGGTGCGGTCTCCACTCCGCAGGTGTGGGCCCAGGCTTCCTCGTCCATTTCCGTAGGTGCGAGCCTTTGCTCGCAGGTGCGAGACCGCAGGTACAGTCCTCGAGCCGCAGGTGCGGAAACACTGTCAGACAATGTGTTTCTTAAATACGGGATTCTTCATTTTTTTCTTCACTCTTTCCTCCATTAAACACTTTGAGAGCTTGGGAAAAGGACTCCACGACCCAACCCCTAGAAGGTAAGTAAATTTCATTTGAAGACTTGTTAATGCATGAATTCCTAGTTGAATTTAATCACCTAATTAGTGAAAATTCAAGAATTTGGTAGTAACCTAGGGCTTTCGATAATTTGAGAATTTACCCGTGAATTAGCTTCAAAATCAAGTAAAAATTGTATATTAATGATCCTTAGGCTATGGGCGAGTGTTTCCTTCGAGAATTTTTGGAATCCAAGCATGGGGGCCTGGGGTTGGATTTTAGGATTTCTTCAAGAATGGCGAATTTGACTTAGTGGTAGGAGGATTTCCATATTTTGAGCATAAATTGATGAATTTGTATGACATTTGGCTAGTTTTGAGTCCTCGGGTGTAGAGTTCGGAGTTTCGGGTGCATTCTTGGTTCGGGGAGTAGATTCGTCATGAGGTGAGTCTCCTTTCTAACCTTGTAAGAGGGAATTGTCCCCATAGGTGATTATAAATAATTGCATGTCCTTATTTGCGGGGGATACGCACGCATGAAGTGACGAGAGTCCGTGCGTAGCTACTACTATGTTATGTTGGGTAGTTCTAGGAGTCACGAGCATGCTTATATGTGCCTTACATGTATTCCTATACGTACTCTGAATTGTTTATTATACTTGATTTGGCATGAGAATATTAGGAAGTTGTGTTCCATGATGTATTGCTTAAGCTCTTTCCTTAAAGAGTAATCTCTGTTAATTCCTTAAAAAAATTGATAATTTTATGTATGTATACGATACCGCGTCACATGTTTGATTCGTGAGCGGAATAGCCCTACTATTATGTCAACCACGTCGCATGTTCGATTCGTGAGAGGGGTAATAGATGCATCTATGGTTCGAGCCGTTCAACCCTCGGTAGTGCACATTTAGTTTCGTGACGTTTCGGCCGTACGCTTCCGGCCTATTATGTGATGTATTATTTACTTGGAATTTTTTGTAATTGTATAAACTTGTTCATGTTAATAAGGGAATTTAATACATTATGTTCTAGTGTAATTTGACATGCAAAGGTAAATACAAATATACTTGATAATTTATATCTTTGTGATTTCTACGATTGTTATGCCTGCCTAGATCCCATTAAATCATGTTATTTAGAAATGTTGACCCTAGTAAGTATCACGTCTACCTCTCGTCACTACCTCTTCGAGGTTAGGCGGGATACTCACTGGGTACATATTTGTTTTATGTACTCATCCTGCACTTCTGTACTTAATTGTACAGGTTCTGAGGCTGGTGCATTTGGTTATCAGATCGGAGCTCGATTCTGATCTTAGTTGGACCCGACTTCACGTTGAGCTTCTTCCCCTGATGATCCTCAGCAGCACCATGGAGTTTTCTTTTGCTTATTTCCCATCTATTTCTTTCAGACAGTGGGATTGTATATTATGTTTTGTATATTCTGTTCGTATGCCCGTAGGACTTGTGACACTAGTTCCTGGAACACACGTAGTTGTTATTTTGGTTGCGGGTCTGTATATATATATATTGGCTCATTCCTCTTGTTAACTTCTTTTGGGAAAAATGGCTTGCTATCTTTTTCAATTAATGTTTGAACTTTAAAAACTTGGCACGTATTGGGATGTTTGACCAAGCATGGGAGAAATCCTTAGTAATTTAAGTGCGGGCTTGCCTAACCCCGGTGTTGGGCGCCATCACGACCTGAGTTAGTATTTTGGGTCGTGACAAGATACACCTGCCTCAGAACCTGTACAATTAAGTACAGAAGCGTAGCATGAGCACATAAACATTATGTACGCAGTAAGTATCCAGTCTAACCTAAAAAAAGACGAGGGGTCAATTTGACACTTACTAGAGCCAAACAATATACTTAAGCAAGTGAGTAGGCATGGATATCAAGGCAAAATAGCAGAAAAATAACAGGAAACCACAAGATTTTCTATAATTATAAAAAAACATAAATCCTTGTCATTTCAATTGACAATTTATGTTTCAGGGCATTTTAACAGTCCAAAAATCACGGGAAAGTGCCAAACAGATAGCATGCGCATATATTGCCGAGGACGTACGACCCGATCCAACAAAATAATAAATGTGCACTGCTGAAGGGTCAAACGACGCGAACCATAGATGCATATATTAACCTGCCGAGGCGAACGACCCGCTCCCATGAGAGTATTGGAAGGAATCACTCCGCTCAAGGAATATAATTGCGAAGCGGTCAAACATAAACATAATATATTTCTTTTCTTCAGCAATTCCTTCAAAATAATAATTTACTTGAAACTTTCAAATTTTTAGGATCCTGAAATAAATTCCACCCAATACAATTAGCGCATGAAGTAAATAAACAGTATTCACAAAGAATGGTGTGCATAAATTACCCGGACATAACAAGAATAGTCACCACGTATGGACCCTCGTCACCTCGTGCGTACGTAGACCCCCACAATTTATTCATATATTATATAAGTTCACCTATGGGGAGATTTCCCTCTTACAAGGTTAGAAAGGATACTTACCTTATCCCAAGACTTACTTCCAAACTCAAGAATGCGTTCACGCCCTCAAACCGGAGCCAAAACAAAACTATTCAAATAGGGTAAAAACCAGTCAATATAGGCTCAAAAATCATACTTCCACTATTAGAGTGATTTCCCATCCCAAATCACAAGATTCGTAGAATCCACCCCCGGGCCCACGTGCCTGGATTCCGGAAATTTGTAAAGATAATCGTTACCCATAACCTTAGGATCAAGAATATGTGATTTTTACTAGATTCCATAATAAAGTTCGTGGTAAAACTCCATTATTAGCAAAACCCTACGTTTTCATCTAAACTCTTGATTTTCTCTAACCCTTGCATGTTAATCTACCCATAATCTATGTATTTAACTCATGTTGTATAGAAATTACCTACCTCAAAGTGCTAGGTGAAAGCCTCCTTCCAAAAGCGCTGAAAATCGCCTAAGTGTAGAAGTGAAATGAAATAAATGGCCTAAGTCCCATTTTTAAAAGTTGTGTCCAGGCCTCTGATGTCGCATTTGTGATATCAGGTTCGCAAATGCGAAGTCGCAAATGCAATAATATCATCGCAAATGCGAACCTGGGCTCCCTTCTGTTGGGTTCACAAATGCGAACAAAATGTCGTAAATGCGACCGCTGCCCAGCTCAATCTTCTTCAATTTTGCGAAACCTTCATCGCAAATGCGAACAAATCCTCGCATTCGCGAGGCCTGCAACAGCAGCCCAGAACACATGAAAAACTGGAGTGTTTTCACTCCTAACGCATGTTCAAAACTCACCCGAGCCCTCGGGACTCCAATCTGAATACTCACACAAGTCCAACAACACTATACGAACTTGCTCGCTTGATCGGAACACTGAAACAACATCAAAACTAATAATTACACCCTAAAACCATTTGAATCAAACTTATGAACTTTAAGTTCTTCAATCTACTTCCAACGTGCCGAAACGTACTTATATCACTTGGATTGATACCAAATTTTGCGTGCAAGTCTCAAATGACATTACATAACTATTCCTAGTCTAGGAATTTCGTTTGGACCTCGATTTCACCAAAACACGTTCCAACCCAAAATTATAGAACTTCAAGAATCCAATTTTCACTATTTGGCACCAAAACCCTCCCAGGTCATCCGAAACCCGTTCCGAACATACGCCTAAGTCCGGAATCATCATATGAACCTATTGGAAACATCAAATCCCGATTCCGAGGTCGTTTTCTCAAATGACCGAAGTCAAACTTGGCCTTCTAGGGCAGCCTTAAGGAGCCAAGTGTTCTGATTCCAACTCAAACCCTTCCAAATCCCAAACAATCATTCCCACAAGTTGTAAATCAATAAAAGAAAGTATAGGAAGTCTTATTTAAGGGTGCGGGATTCTAGAAAGCAAAACAATAGGTCGGGTCGTTACAACAAGAGCATGTCTCACAAGGAGTGTATGGAATTTTTGATTGGACTAAAACCGTGAAGTGAGAAATAAATAGAAAGTCAAGAAGAAAAGGGACTATATTTCTATCCATGTTTAAGTTTTTTGTGATGTTATGTTAATGGAGGAATTTCACATTTTATAGGGCCATGAAACAATGGTGAGAGAATTTTAGTAATTATATTAGGATTAAATATAATATAATCAAGATTTGTGTAATAATAATACTATTAAAATACAATTAGAGATATTATAAGATAGTTATGGTTCTTCTAATTTAGGATCTACATTAATGGAAGAACATTTATCTTCTTTTAGTTTAGGAATAATAATTCTTGATTTACTTTCTTTTAGTTTAGGATTTATAAGCAAAGTAACATAATTTCCTTCTTTTAAGAATTTTCATTTTTTTTTAGTTTAGTAATAAAAATTTAAATTTATTTATTCTTGGGAAATAATTTTGTTTTATTTCCTTTTTTTTACCTATATTTAGTGATGGACTATTCTACTTTAGAATCATCTCAATGAAGCATACAATGAGTCTTCATTCAAACTCTTTGGATTCTTTATTTAGTTCTGCTTTGAGTTTCTAACAACGGGTATTAGAGTCTCTGTTGATCTTAACATGTTTGTGTGTTCACTAAAGATGGCTAATTTTCAAACATATTTAACCCTTCCAAAATAATAGCATCTAAAGATGGCTGATCTTAGAATGATATAGTGTCACGACCCAAATTATATCCTAGGCCACGATGGCGCCCAACACCGAGGTTAGGCAAGCCGACATTAATCTACTAATGGGTTTCATTTATTTTTAACAAAACATTTCCAACATTTACTAGATCTTAAATTTAAAACAGACGATAATTAACAAGTTCATAGTAATAGGGATACAACCCAAAATAATAGTCTACAAAGCGTGTGCTAGGAACTAGTGTCACAAATATTAGAGCAACTAGTAGAATGTACAAAAAGACCACTATCCTACTGCCTTAAAAACAGAATAGATAGTACATAACAATAACAAAAGAAGGGAACTCCGGTATGCTATTGAACGACTCAGAAGGGGCAGCTCATCGTGAGATCTCGATCAGGAATTAGGAACGTGCGTCGGACGGGTAACTAGATACACCTGCCTCAGATCCTGTATAGTTAAGTACAGAAGCGTAGAATGAGTACATAAATAACATGTACCCAGGAAGTATCCGGTCTAAACTCGAAGAAGTAGTGACGAGGGGTCGACTTGACACTTACTAAGGCCAATATCAATAATATTTAGCTGTTATACTAAGCATGAATAGCATGAATATGATGACAGTCCCAAAACAAGCAGAAATAGGATATTACTTCTTAACAGTATTGTTGTTTTAGACTTCAATACTACACAATATTGTAAGTTAATTGTGCAGTACTCAATTTTTGAGTGCTGTCGAATAAGAAGAACCCGGTTCTTCTTGCTGTACTACTTACTACTATTTACGGAATAATAAAGCAGTAAAGTAAAGACACAGATATTTTACGTGGAAAACACCTGGCTCAAAAGGTGAAAAAACCACGACCTACTCCTCAGTAGGATTTGCTCAAACACTTCACTAAACACTCTGAGCCAAACAGACTTACAAAATAAACTCTTTTGTAATCCTAGGACTAACTCTAATCCTCTTTGTGTAAACTAGCCTCTAGCTAATTTCTACAGACTTCAAGCTAACTCTAACTTGAATAGTGTGTACCTATTACAATTTGCTTCTAAGAAAGCTGAAAAGATACAATGTTAAAACTCCTACTACAACCAACTAGACTCAATGATAAACAATGAAATTGTTTCTTCTAGTTGAGCTGTAGCCTTTGCACAATACTTCTGTTTGCAAATATCCTGGGAATTTTGCTTACAAAACTTGATTCAATTTAGTCTTTGTGTGTCTTTGTGTCGTGAATTTCAGCAGTAATACTTTGAATATTTATAAAGTCAGTTGTTGTGTTCTGGTCCGATTCTACCTGGGATAACAAGTTTTTATCAAACTCAACTTCCTTCCTTCGTTTTATGTCCTTACTGAATTCAACTTCTATTCTCTTCATCAGTTTGCAATCTTTTCATATTAGGAGACATCCTCTTAGTTCTTTGATACTCAACAATCACTGATATCTCCTATGCTTGTACGATTCTTGTGCCAACTGCTCCGTTCAGGTGTGTATGCTTTGATGGACCTGTTTCAACTTGTCAATATTTGTCAATCTTCGAAACCCATTCAGTGGCATGGGTCAACAAATTCCCCCTTTTTGATGATGACAAACTCTGTGCTTTTATCCTGTATACACTTCAAATACTTTGTATATTTTTAAGTATTAATCATTGAGAACCATGTTCATTAGGTCATAAATATCACACAGAACATCTTCCCCCTTTTGACATCATCGAAAAGTTGCAAAATGATACTTACCAGTTTTAATTCTTACTCATGGCCAATTAAGGAAACTGTAGGTGCAAACATGATTAATCATCACAAGAAACTAATAATGTAAGATAAATAAGAAATTGAGAAAATTTTTCAAAACAACACGCTTTCATTGATTAACAAGGATGATCAGCACCAAAACAAATTAAAATCAAAATAGCCAAAACATGAGAAAAACAGAATAAGAACTGAAAAAAACTAGACATTGTCCCGAACTGGGCACGTGATAGGTTTGAAGGGGGTAGCACCGGACATTCCTAAGGCTGGGAGGGTGCAGATGAGGCTGGGTTCTTGGTTTGTAGAAGGGACAACATTTGGTGTAAAACACCTTCATTTTTCTCCTTCTCCGTTGCTAACTCAGCTTTGAGAGCATCACGCTCAGCTTCCACCTCAATTAAGCGAGACTTCAATCGAAGGATATCCATATCCTTTAACTCTCTTTCCTGCACCAGAGTACGGACCTTGCTGTTGACTGGTTGCTTCCGAGATGAACCAGGTTCATCTGCCGGGGCATTGACAGTATAATCACAAGACACCAGAGTGTCCTTCCCAAAGAAATCCTTAGCAGTAGCCATCTCAGCCTTCTTTGTAGGAACTTTAAAATGAGCAAGAACTGCAGTCAGAATAAAGCCATAAGGGATTGCATGGGCTTTGGTGCCATTCACCACTCTGTCCGAGAGCTGGATGGTAAAAGCTAGCCAATTGATCTGCTTGCCTCTGTACAGACACTCCATGAGGGTTAAATCCATGTAGTTAGTAGTGTGTCTTATTTCTTGTCTGGGCAGCAAGAATTTGATCACAAATTCAAAGAACATTTTATGCTCAGGCTTAATCTCACTCTTGTACACAGCCTTGGGTTCAAGCTCCTTCTCATTGTCACAGAAGAATCTAGTGATATTGAGAGCTGAGGCCATTCCATCTAAACAAGGCCATATCTGGCTCGTGTAGTCTTCATAACCCTCAGGTGGAATGTCTAGAATGACTCCCAGCTCTTGAGCAGCAACAGAGACTTCAACTCCCTTGACCAATGAGGTGACCCTGCCTCCAATGACTGTGGCATTCCCCATGAACTCCACAACTTCATTTCTGACCAGCCAGCCTTCCATGAGAAGGACCATGTCCTTCTAGCCCTGCGCTGCCAGAAAATCCAGTAAATACCTCATTACAGGCTCCTCCAAATCCTTCAACAAATTTTCCGTTCAAGATTTTTCTCTTGCCAAACATGGCAACTCTATCAGTAGACACTTATCCAGCCTCTTTCTCTTCCTCTCCACTCCATTCTGGATCATCACCCCTCTCAACAATCTGTACTTTCTTCACCTTCTTTATCTTAGATCTTGTCCTCGAAGCAGTACTCCCAGTGGTGATGGACACAGTAACTGACTTCTTTGAAGAAGTCTTAGCCTTTTTGGGCTTGGGTGTCTTGATAATTACTGGAGCATCCTTCTCTTCTTGTTGGACCAGGTCCAACAACCCTTCATCATCAACAATAACAGGTTCCCCTACCTTTGCTTTCCCCTTCCCTACCTTCTTTCTTTTGCTCTCTTGCAGAGCTTTTTCCAATTTCTCCTCCTCTTCTCATACAGTATTTCTCGTAGCACGTACCCTAGGAACATGTATACCCACAGAATCAGCAGTCTTCCTTTCCTTTGAAGGAACTGAGGCTTTAGACTTTTTGGACTTTGGAGTCCTTCTTTTGTTGGGGTTGTATGAGTCCCCCAGCATCTTCAGTCTTTCAACCAAAGTTTCTTCCCCAGAAGAAACATGTTCATCTATTTCCTTCATTAACTTCTCCAACCCAGCAATAGCTTTCTCAACTTCAGTAGTTCCCCCTAAAACCGTTATATCTTATTCAAGATTTTCAAGAATGGGGTCACAAATTCCAAGCGTGGTACCATCCTCCCCGGATCCCCTCACATTACTTCACCCTCGTTCTCAAGATTTTTCTCTTTCCCAAATTTTCTTTTCCTTCTTGGCACTTCCACATCCACCACAGACCCCACCAACACAAATTGATTTTCAGCAGAATTCAAATCAGAGGTAACTTCAGTATTACCTTTCTCAGCACTGGATGAACCAGGTGCTTCGTCTTCATTGGCTGATTTGAATGAATCATTGGATGATTCTGGTTTGGAGCCTTCCTCAGCACGTAACAATTCTTCCAAGAATTTTCCTCTTGAATCAGAAGCCATAGATTTACGTGCAAGAACCTTAACACGATGGGTTTTGGGGCTGGGGTAGGGTTTGGTGTGGGTTCAGGGATTGTAGAGTGTTCTGGGGTTGATGATTTTTCAGGAGACTCGGAACTATAGACCGAGGGAGAGTTTGAGTTGGATTCATAGTTTCCCCCATCATAATCTCTGTTTGGTGATGAGTCATAAGAAGCTGATGGAGGAGACGACATGATTTTGATATTGTTAGAGAGAGAATAAAATAACAGGCATTAGGGATTTTGAGTTGAGTAAGTTGAACAAGGTTCGACTGTTGTTTTATGCACAATGGGTAATGATGGCCTATTTATAACTTGTGGTTGCGGAGATTACAATGGAAGTGTATTAACCCAAGTAGGATCCTAATCGATTAAGAACTGTCAGCATTTGGACATTGATTAGATAGTTACTTTTACCTTAACACTAGGCTAATTAATTGAGACGGGAATTCTTGAAACTGGTTCATTATTTAGGTAAGTACGAGAATTGAATTTGAACCATAAATGGATAGAGTCCTGCTCATGTATGACTGTACTTGAATTAATACATGTATGGAGATGAGAACGTACCTTGTCAGTCACGTAAACCAGCATGGATGAACCAGGTTCATCCTGTTAAAAATCTTTATTTTGCCTCAATTCACAAAGATAGAGAAACATCATTAGTGACTAGGCAATCATATTAATACATGGCAAAAGAGTATGTCAATAAAGACATAGTACTGAGCAATGATTAATCTGATTAAGTACCTAATTAAAAATTTCTAGCCAATTGTTTTTTTCAATTATGTTTTTCAATTAGGTGATCTTAATCATCCCTAATTCAAGCCTGTTTCTCTCATAATTCTCCCTACTCAACGCTTTGGTAAATATATCAGCAATTTGATGATCATTAGCACAGAATTCGATTGAGATCATTCCCTTTTCATAGTTATCCCTCAGGAAATAGTGTCTAACATCTATGTGCTTAGTTCTCTTATGATGAACCGGGTTCTTAGTCATACTAATTGCACTAGTGTTATCATAGTAAATAGGAAGGCATCCCACATCTATACCAAAGTCCAGGAGTTGTTGCTTGATCCATAGCAACTGGGCACAACAAGAGGCTGCAACCACATATTCAGCCTCAGCAGTAGCCAAGGCTACTGAATTTTGTTTCTTGATGGCCCAAGAGACAAGGCAGAAACCCAAAAGGTGAGCCATGCATGAAGTACTTTTCCTGTCAACCAGGAAACTTGCATAGTCAGCATCAACATATCCTAGAAGGTCAAAATTACTACCTTTAGGATACCAAAGGCACAGTTTGGTGGTGCCCTTCAGATATCTTAAAATTCTCTTTACTGCAGTGAGGTGGGACTCCTTTGGATTGGCTTGAAACCTAGCACATAGTCCCACACTGAACACAATATCAGGTCTACTTGCAGTAAGATATAGTAGAGACCCAATCATCCCTTTGTATGTCTTCTGATCAACGGATGAACCAGGTTCATCCACATCAAATTTTGTAGCTGTGGTTGTTGGGGTATCTATCTCCTTTTAATCCTCCATTTTTAATTTCTTGAGGAGTTCCTTGTTTAGGATTGAATTCGCGAAAGTTGGGTTTTCGGCAATTTCGATCGATAGTGAAAATTTTGATATCGAGCTCGGAATGGAATTCCAGAAGTGGCTGTAGGTTCGTAGTGTCATTGGTGACCTGTGTATCAAATTTGAGGTCATTCGGACAAGGTTTGGTGTGTTTCGACATCGTTTGTAGAATTTTGAAAAATGTTAAGTTCTTAAGCTTGAATCCGTGTTTAATTCATGTTTTTAGTGTTGTTCGATGTGGTTTGAAGGCTCCACTTAGTTCGAATGATGTTATCGGACTGTTTGGTAGGTTTGGTTGAGGTCCCGAGGTCCTCGGGTGTGCTTCAGATGCTTAATGGAAGAAATTTGGACTTAGGCAAAAATCTGGTATTGCTGGTTCTGGTGTTTCGCACCTGCAGAGGGGAGCTCGCATGTGCGATGAGGGTGATCGCAAATGAGAAAATGGGCATGGTCGCTGGGCTTGAAAATGCGGCTGGTTTCCGCATATGCGGCCCAGGGGTCGTAGATGCGGATCCGGCCGTCTAAGTGTATTTTCCGCAGGTGCGGCCCATGAGCCGCAAATGTGGAAATTGCTGGGCAGAAATAGGGAATTCGAGGGTTTGAAATTTCATAACAAAAAAAAATCGATTTGGAGCTTGGTGGGAGTCGATTTCTCAAGGAATTTTGAAGGAGAATCATTCGGTAACGAATTTTAACTCTATTTTGATCATAATACAATAATCTATTGTTGTTTTCTTCGTCTAATAATGAATTTGAGGGTAAAAGCTTGGAAATCAGGGAAAAGGTTCCCCAATTGAAAATCTGAGGTTTGAATGAGATTTTGATGTCGGATTTAGATGATTTTTGTTCAAGTGAACTCGTGAGTGAATGGGTGTTCACAATTTTTAAATTTTACGCAATCCGAGGCGTGGGCCCGGGGGACTTTTTGGGGCGATTTTTTCTAATTTCGTGTTTTAGCTTCGAATTGATTAGTTGAACTAGTTTCTTGTAATTATATTTATATTATGCAATTTAATTGAATATATTCGGGCCATTCGGAGTTGGATACCCGTGGCAAGAGCATGTTATCTTGTTGAGTTGAGTGGTTGAGGTAAGTGGCTTGGTTAACCTTGTTTTGGGGACTTTACCCTTAGGATATTTGATATTATTTGTTCTGTGGGCGCTGTTTACGTGAGGTGACAAGTACGTACAAGGGCCGTTATTGCAAAAATCCCATTGTTACTTCATAAAACATAAATTGTTCTTCTTCTATTAAATTGCACTAATATGTTAAAATATGTAGCTTAGATTAGAAAAGTGTGCTTACGTGTTTAATTGCTTATTTGACTCTCTGTGCGCCATGTTTAGTTAAATTCCTACTTTCCTTATCTGCGATTATTATTTACTGTAGAAATTCGATGCCATATCTGTCATTTAATCTTGCATCGCATATTTAAATTGGGACTACAGACGTATTCCGGGAGATCCCCCTGTACTGCATATTTAAATTGGGACTACAGATGTATTCTAGGAGATCCCCCTGTACTGCATATTTATTTTGGGACTACAGACATATTCCGGGAGATCCCCCTGTACTGCATATTTATTTTGGGAGTACAGACGTATTACGGGAGATCCCCTTGCACTGTATATTTACTTTGGGACTACAGACGTATTCCGGGAGATCCCCCTGCACTGCATAATCATTTGGAACTACGGGGCGTTATCCCGGGAGATTCCACCTTGTGTTTACCTTGTTCTGAGCGGGGGCTCCCTTGACTGTTAAGATTTTCGATAACTTTTTCTTTAACTGTTTACTGTAGAATTGGCTTATCTCTCTTACTATCTAATTTATTATATTTACTCCGGTAGGGCCTTAACCTAACCTCGTCACTACTTGACCGAGGTTAGTCTTGGCACTTACTGGGTACCATTGTGGTGTACTTATACCCTTTCCTGCACATGTTTTCGTGGGCAGATCTAGTTACGAGCTATCAGCCTCGAGGATGGTACGTGTTGCTGGTTTCTAGGAGACTTCAAGGTACTTCTGCCCGTGTTGGTTGATTTCCAAATGCACACGCAAGTGTACGTGGTCGACAAGTAATATAGGATTTTA
>ML534097.1:15699-54452 GCA_005239535.1 Nicotiana rustica
ACAAGGTCCCGAGGGGCTCGGGTGTGTTTCGGGGTGGTTTCGGGTCATTTCGGAGTATATTGCTGTTGATGTTTTCTGGTATTTCTGGTAATGCTATGCGATCGTAGCCTTAGCTATGAGATCGCGAGGAGGAAATTGAGGGGCAAGGTTTTTGTCCTATAAGATCGCGGATGTTGGTGTGCGATCGCGGAGAAGGGCTGGGCAGGCTAGTGCGATCGCAAGGAGGAAGGTGCGATCGCGGAGAAGGAATTTTTGTGGGAGCTGGAAATGGCCTGCACGATCGCGGGTATGCTTGTGCGATCGCGGAGGAGTGATCTAGGTGGACTGTGCGATCGCAGACGACTTCATGTGATCGCATAGAAGGGCAGAACTGGGCAGTGTTGATTAAAATAGGATTTTGGCATTTCTCTCTTATTTTTCAAAGCCATGGGCGATTTTTGGGGAGCTTCAAGAGATGATTTTCATCATCTATGTTAAGGTAAGTTACTCCTACTCATTTCAAGTTAGATACAATATTATTACATGGGTTAGAACATGAAAATTAGGGAAACTTTCTGGAAAAATTAGTATTTTGAAGAAAACCTAGAAATTTGGATTTTATCCACGAATTGAGCATGAATAATTGAGTAAAATGTGTAATTGAATTAGTAAAGCATCGGGTAGGTATTTTCTTCAATAAATTTCGAGGTCCGGGCACGTAGGCCCGAGGGCATTTTGGTCATTTCATTGAGCCAGGCAGAGGAACTTTGTAATTTGAATTGGTTATGATCTATTGGGCATTTATTCATTGAATTATCGTTACTTGGATAGTTTGGGAGAGCTGCGCATCCATTTTAGTCATCGTAGAGGCTTGGAAGCCGGCGATGAATCTTCGGAGCGAGGTGAGTCTCCTTTCTAACCTTGTAAGAGTAAATTGTCCCCTTAGGTGTTCTACATGCTATATGTAATTGTGTGCTGGGGCTACGTACGTACCAAGTGATGAGAGTCCGTACGTAGCGGCTACTATTGTTATGTCCGGGTAGTTAGGCCCCACATCATGCCATGTATACTTCTTGTAATGAATTATATGTATGTTATAATATCCTGTTATGTTGTTTTGTTTCTCTGAGATTCATGGATTTTAAAATAATATGGAAGGAAAATTGTTTTCACGAAAAATATTATGAAATGAATTGACTTACGGGAAGTAATATGAAAGAAATTATTTATGGAAAGTATTATGAAAGGAAAAGAAATGACTTATAAGTTTTGTACTCATGTAAGATATTATTGTTTCCCCGAGCTTTCATTTACTTAAATAATGGGAAAGGATTGTGGTGAAATGAACTTTACATTTTGTGTGCGCATGTTATCGCTTCACAATTTACATCCCGCGAGCGATATGTAACTTCCTTCACTCTTATGGGAGCGGGCCGTACGCCACGGCGGATTTATAGTGCACTCTTGGTACGGGCCGGTCGATCCCCGACAGTGCACAGGGAACTAATTAACAATGCACTCTTGGTACGGGCCGGTCGATCCCGTCAGTGCATGGACGAAGTTACACTATGATATGATTACACTGATAGATGCACTCTTGGTACGGGCCGGTCGATCCCCGACAGTGCGTAGGCAGGATTATTATTGAGCATGCACTCTTGGCACGGGCCGGCCGATCCCCGACAGTGCATAGCTATTCTTCACTATGATATGATATGACTACATTGATAGACGCACTCTTGGTACGGGCCGGTCGATTCCCGGCAGTGCGTAGGCATGATTATTGGTAGGCATGCACTCTTGGTACTGGCCGGTCGATCCCCGACAGTGGATAGCTATTCTCTCTTATGACTCCAGCCGGTTGTCCTACTCCTGTGCGTGCATGACTGTTTGGTACTTTTGTTTTCCTGATTATGATTTGACAGATGTTTGGGGAAAGGAGACAAGTGAGTTGTTACTGCTTTCAATATTTACTTGGGAACTATGTATTCTATGCACAATTGTGGTGCACTATTTACATGTTTACTGCTTGCCTTATATCCTATTTATTTCTATTTACTGTTGGAACTTAGTGAGTATCGAGTCGACCTCTCGTCACTACTTCTTCGAGATTAGACGGGATATGTACCCAATGTACATATATGTATATGTACTCATACTACACTTTCTGTGCATTTTGTTGCACAGGTACCTTTATAGTACAATGATCGATTTGAGGACATATACGGGCTGCATTCATCCAGAGGCGTTCCACAGCTGCCGGAGTCTCCCTTCCGTGTACTTACATGTTATATCTATTGCCTTTGTCCCATTTAATTCTCGGATAAGAGTTGTATAATTGTATAAATTCTTAGAAACTGCTCATGTACTTGTGTCACCGGGTTCTGGGGATGTGTTGAGTCTTGTTTTATTGAATTAAATATATTTCTTGTCGTGTTTAATTTACAAAAATTTATTTATTTGATTATGAAATGCAATAAAGGCAACGATTTCGAAATTGTTAAACAGGAAGGTATTTCAACTGATTAAGGGGTTGGCTTGCCTGACAGTGGTGTCTGCCGCCATCACAACCCATAGGTTTTGGGTCGTGACACACATGGTGACATCCTTTCTTGCTTGTCCCCACGAGTATGGATGCACATTTACGAACAGTCTCATGTATCAAGTCAAAATGTGTGTTTACAAAAAAAAACTCAAGTAGAGTAAGTTTTTATCAACTTACTTTAAGTCCAAGATCCAAAATAGTACTATAAGGCTCCAATTCATTTAGAAATTTCAAACTTCGCCAATAAGACAATATCTACATAACAACTCATATTCATCAACGACTTGTTATGATAACACCAACTAACTCAACTAAGTTTTCAAAACTTCGGTCCAACTTTACAAGTCTAGTAAAAATTGATATTCCCACCATAGATGTCGGTTCTTGAGTTTTCACTCTAAATCTCTCATTGCATACACAAAAATACCATATTCAATAATTGAATTGCTCACAATATGTCACGACCCCCAAATCCTAACATGCCGTGATGGCGCCTATCGTGGAACTAGGCTAGCCAACCATCACTTTACTACGCTTTTGTTCAATCATAACACTTCACAATTAATAATAATCAAGCAACCATAGCAAAATTTATAAAAATAAGTCTTAGCGTCCCCATAATATTCTAAACAACCTCCCAAGAACCGGAGTCAATAGTCATGAGCATCTAAGAATAAATAAATCTAACTCTGGTAAAAACTATAATATAAGTCTCTGAATCGAATGCTAAGACTAAATAAGGAAGGGAAATGAAGAAGCTGTGGACACTGGACAGCTACCTTGAAATTTCGTGAAATGCTGTTATCGAGCCTGCGTCAGCTACTGCTGCTATCGATCCTACGTCAGCTTCTGCTGCGAGCTAGTACCTGGATCTGTGCACAGAGGCACAGGGAGTCTTTATGAGTACGCCAACTCAGTAGTAATGAAAATAAATCACAGTCTGAGTAATATAAACACACAGAACAGATACACAATTCCACAAAAGCCAGTAAAACACCAAGTCACCACGTAGTATTCATCCAATAATAAATTCGAAATCAGTTTCCAGAAATCCTTTGAAAACAAGTACAATATCAGTATATCTCAGTAAAATTCTCAGTAAAACCCAGTTTGAAACTAAAGTAAATCGTAGTTCGAAAGCTTAGTAAAACATCACAAATTTGCCCTCGGGCCAAAAATCATTTCTCATAATAGTTGCCCTCAGGCTTTCCCTCAATCACTCAATATCGATCATCACTCAGTATCGGCCCCGCGGGCAATCATCATCACTCAATCGGTACCGGCGCTCACTGGGGGTGTGTTACAGACTCCGGAGGGGCTCCTACAGCCCAAGCGCAATAATAACATAAGGCCTGGAAGCCTTCTCATCTCTCTCATGAGGCCTGGAAGCCTCCTCACATCTCTCATAAGGCCTGGAAGCCTCCTCACAATATAGGCCTTAAAGCCTCACTTAGTCAGACACTCTCAATTAGCCCTTAGGCCATAAACAAATCGAGTTCTCGACCCAAAACAATGTTTCATTTTTTTCAAGAAATAGTATCAAAATACTCTGAGTGTCAAAATAATTTATCAGAAAATGACTGAGTGTAAATCACAACATATCAAGTGAGGAAACACAGTAAAACAGTCCCCCAAGGGGTAAACAGATTGGCACTAGGCCCCAAACATGGCTTACAACCCAAATCATATCATAATAAAATAGTACTAATTTAAGCATATGCTTAAAAGTTGGTTTAGCAACTCAATAGTCGCCTAAATAGGAAAGATGTTTCCAAAGTTTCCACCTTTTTATTTCAAAACCCGTGAAAGGGTGCATAGTCCGGGGTTTCATACCCTCAGGACAGGATTTAAAGACATTACTTACCTCAAAACTAGCCCGGAATTATTCCGCAATGCGCTTGCCTCTAGAATCAGCTCCGAAGGCTCCAAATCTACCAAGTTCAGATTTTTATCATCAATATATGCTTAAGGAAAAATTTCCAATCGAAAGATATCTGATTTACTCCAAAAATCCGAAACCGGGCAAAACCCGACCCCCCGGACCGCGTCTTGAAACTCAGAAATTTTTACAGAAAAGTGTTCTTCATCTTCTCACGATTCCGTACATATAAAGAACACCAAAATCGGAGTTCGTTTGACCCCTCAAATCGACCCTTGAAGGTCTCATAATCTCATGCCCCAAAATCCTATTTTTCTACTGTTTTTCATGAATTAAAGGCTGCGATTATGGTCTATAATCACGCATAAACGAGTTTTAATAATCAAATTACTTACCTCTGTGCTACCCACTTATTTTATCCTTCAAAATTCGTCCAAAAAGCTTTCCTCCGCTCAACAATTGTGTAAACGAGGGTTTAAGTCGCGGAGGGTTTATTATTTAACTGCCAAGTGATTTGCTCTCCGCGATCGCAACCTTAGCCCTGCGATCGCACTGACCAATCCCCCAGACCTCCGCGATCGCAATGCAGCTCACGCGATCGCGGTTCAATAGAGCCTCAACCTACGCGATTGCAGCCATTCTCACGCGATCGCGAAGAACGTTTGACCTCACTCCCCACGCGCCTGACTGACCCTACGCGATCGCACTGCTTAAGCCACTCACCTTATGCGATCGCACCCTCACTTCCACGATCGAGATGCACAAATTTCCCCTGCCTTCCTTTAACCTTACGCGATCGCGGACCATCCTCGCGATCGTGGTGAACAAATTGTTGCTGCACTAACACCAGAAAACCAGCATTTCTCCTAAGTCCAAAAGTGCCCGTTAACCATCCGAAATCAATACCGAGCCCCTCGGGACCCCAACAAAATATACCAACACATCCCATAACATCATTCGAACTTAGTTTCACTCTCGATACACCAAAACTAACATCAAAACACCAGAATTACATCAGATTCAAGCCTAAGAACTTTGAAATTTCTAAAATTCACCAATGATGCCGAAATTATCCAAATCAACTCCGATTGACCTGAAATTTTGCGGACAAGTCCAAAATGACATTACGAACCTGTTCCAACTGTCGGAATTCCGTTTCGACCCCGATAGTCTATTTTCCACTGCCGATCGGAAATCACCAAAAACTAACTTTCGCCAATTCAAGCCTAATTCTACACCGGACATCACAAAATTGTTCTGAACATACTCTTAAGTCCCAAATCACCTAACGAAGCTATTCGAACCATAAAATCCGCATTTTGAGGTCGTTTACTAATAGTTGAGTTTTTCCTTTTAAGGCTATTTTAAAAGGCTAATTGACCGAATTCTCACTACAACCATTCGATTTCAAGCCTATCAACTCTAATACATCAATTACAGTATAACCAATCTATATCAAGTCAATAACAACAATTATACTGCAGGTTTTTACGTAACGACGGACCGGGTCGTTACACAATATTATAAAGAATATCATTTAACTCACTTTACCAAATCGACACTTTTCATCCTCTCTACCGGCTAGTCAATCTATTCACAATACCCATTTATACGGTTCATCTTCCAACTCAAGAAAACCACGATTTTTACTCCAAATTAACTTCTATACACTTATTTCTACACAATACATAACGGTTGAGTAGTGGGATTACTTATTGAAGACAAATCTTGAAAATCTCCATTTTTGTGTTCTTAGAGGATTTTGAAGAATCTACCAAATTCCATGGTTGAATCTTGTTGATATTGGTTTTAATCAACTTGAATTAACATAAAACTTGGATAAAAACTCACCTTGTATGATCAAAGTGAAACCTTGATCGAAATCTGTTTCAAAAGCCCCTTAGAACTCCCAACATTTGACCCCCAAATCATCTCTCCCCGACCTAGGGGGTAAATATAACATTTCCAGGTGCGCTGCCGCACATCTGGGCGTGCACTTGGGGCAGCCAACTTCTTCAGGTGTGCTCTCAAGCACGCGGCCGTGCAGTCGGACTCGCATGTTAGACATTACTTAGTAAATTGGTCATAACCTTTTGTACAAAAATCCAAATGACGAACGGTTTGAACCGTTGTAAACTATACTACTCAAAGAGTTTGAATTTAATAGCCTATACACAGCATAACACATTTTACACTGGGAGATATGATCGTTTGGAGTTAGGTCATGTGCGACTTTGGGCGTCTTTTTCTTTTCAACAATTCTAACTTGTTCCAAGCTACTTCTCCCCACTTCTAAACATCATTATAATCATTCAAACTATGTAAAATATATGCCCATGTATCCAAATGAATTTATCCATAATAGTAGTAGTTGTTGGCATACAAACGATACGCTTAGCGCTTAATGACCTTCTAATGAGGCCTTAAACATTTGGAAATTTTTTGGGGTGCTATATCGGGATCCCATTCAATCATACCAACAAGTCAGAATACATTATCCAAAATTATCCATATGATCAAAACACTACGAATAACACTAAAATCAACAATCAACGATCAAATCTATCTCTTACTTCTAACCTTTTCTAACTTCGCCGAACATGTCTGAATCATGCCTAAATATTTCGGATTCGAACCAAACTTCACATGCAAGTTCCAAACCACTAAACGAACCTATTCCAAGTCCTGAAGAAACAATTTGGTTCCGATATCATAATTCAACTCCTGGTCAAACCCATGAACTTTCCAAATCTTTTGCCAACTTCCGTCAAATAGAACCAAAACATCCTAGGAACTTCCAAATCCAAACCTAGACATATGCCTAAGTCAAAAATCACCATATGAACCTAATGAAACCATAAAATCACCAATACGAGATCGCCTACTCAAGAGTCAAACCTTGGTCCTCTCTTACAACTTAAACTTCCAACAATGGAACTAAATGTTCCAATTCACCCCGAAATCTTCCCGAAACCAAACCAACCATCGCCGCAAGCAACAAAAAACCAAACAAGCATACGAAAAACATCAATAGGAAAACATGGCTCAAATATACAAAAAGAACGACCGGGTCATTACAAAAATATTTTTTAAAAAAAGTTAAATTTTTAATTTCATGTATTCAGTAAGTCTGTAGATAACAAATAATTAAAAATTGCTTGAACCTTCCAAGATGGATAATTTAATTAGATAATTTGGGTCTTTGCTCTAAATTTCAAAATAATTTTCTATTTATTAGATTCATACTACAAAGAATTTGTATTATCTATATCGATATTTATCTATCCCTTTTTCAAATACAAATCGTCATCCGTTTGAGGAATAGTTTTGTATTAACTTCACAATCGCTATATAAATCTCCTATTCTCCTACAATTACATATTTGTTTGAAAGGATCAAAAGTTCCAACTTCTCTTTTGCTTATATGGGGAGAATTTATTAGACGTGAAATCTTTAATCCCAAGTAAATATGTGTTTAGAAGGAAATAAATTCCTCTTTTTATCAATTGAAAGGGTAAAAAGTCCTAGGAAAATAAGACTGAGAAATACTATAGATTTGATTTTGTTACGACTCTAAAATTCTATTAAAGGCCATGATGGCACCTAACCTCCAAGACTAGGTAAGCCAATCAGACTAATAACATTCAATCATCCAAATATGATATAATAAGTCTGAATCATCATAATAGTAGAATAAGTAATCAACATAATCCAAAATGGCGATACATAATACCAACTCCAAAACTGAGGTAGTACACAATCATGATCTCTAAACTAAATATATAACGAGTCACAAAAGTAAAATAAGCTGAAAGTACTACAACAATATGAAAAAGGGGAAGGGACTCCAAGGGTTTGCATAGGTCATGCAACACTACCTTGAATCCCCTCAATCAGCGAATGTGCTCACTCCTAAGGTCCGCTGCCTCCAAAAACCAAATTTACACACACACAAAATGCATAAGTGAAGCGTAAGTATGGGACAACGTGTACTCAGTAAGTATTAAGAACGTCAACGAAGTAGTGATGAGGTTCAAGTCATGTGATGTAACGACTCGACCAGTCATTTTGGGTATTGTAGCCCTGTTACCTCCTTTATTGCTTATTCTATGTTTAATTATAGTTATGTGACTTGTTGGGGTGGTTGATTTTGTTCCGGAGATGTTTCAGAGTAAAATGGGACACTTATTCCTAAGGTTGAAAGCATAAGTTGAAAGAGTTGATCATAGTTTTTCTTTTGTATAGATGACTCCAGAATGGAGTTTTAATGTTCTAATAGCTTCGTATGGTAAGTTTTGACTTAGGAGTAGGTCCGTATGTCGTTTTGGTTTGAACTGGAGAAAGTTGGAAAGTTGGGAAGTTCGACCAGAGATGACTTTGTTTATACTGGGTTCGGATTTTGGTTCCAGGAGTTGGAATAGGTTGTTTGAGTCATGCATGCCTTGTGTGCAAAATACGAGGTCAATCGGAGTTGGTTTGATATGTTTCGGCATTAGTTTTACAAGTTGGAAGTTCATTAGGCTTGATTTGGAGTGCGATTTGTGATTTCCGTTTGATGTAATATGATGCTTCGATTAAGTTTGTATTGTGTTTCAGACTTGTTGGTATGTTAGAATGAGGTCCCGGGGGCCTCAGGTGTGATTCATGTTCGGCTTATTTTTGGACTTGTAGGACATCTAATGTTTCTGGTTTTGGTTTTCTTAAACGCGATAGCGAGGGAAGGTCCGTGATCGCGAAGGGTTATTTAGTGACTGTTGGAAGTTAATCTATGCGCTCGCGAACCCTTGAGGTCTCAGGTCATCGCGATCGCGTGAATGTTCATGCGTTCACGTATTGGAGTGGGCATCTAGAGAGTCAAGTTTTAAGCCTATGCGATCGCGTAGTATTGCTTGCGTTTGCGAAGGGACATGTTGGTTTAGCATCAGATTAGCGACAAATTTTATCACGATTTGGACCTAACGAAACTATCAAAACTTTTATCCAAGGTCAAATACATAAAATCAAACTTGCTCAACACTTCCAACTTAAGCTTCCAAACAAGGAACTAACAATACAACATGCCAAATTATCATCAAAAGACATATGCTCAGAATTCATGAACAAAGTGCACAAGGACATAATAATAATAATAAAATGTGGATGGTGTTCGATATATACAACATCATTACGGAAAAATCAGTTGTAGCAACCAAGTTCACATAGTCATAAAATTATTAAGCATGTTTCATATAAGTCATTATAAGATATATTAGAAGCCTAAAGTCTAATACGGTCATAAAACACACATTGCACCCATTTACATGCTTGTCACCTCGCGTACACGTCGCTTTTCACATATCACAATTAGGCAAATACGGCCAAATACTAAGTGTTATTCCCTCACAAAAGATTAGACAAGATACTTACCTCAACAAGCCCAAATCAAACTTCTAAAATTGCTTTCCCTTAGAAATCACCACCAACCAGTTCAAATCTAGCCATAAACAACTCAATAACATCAAACAATGCTAGAGGAACAATTCAAAACAATAAATCTCCAATTTTTATCCAATTACCAAAAAGTCAACAAAATTCAATCCCAGGATCACATGGTCAAAACCCGAGTCAAAGGGTAGAGATCCCGACTAGCCCCAGCCCCACGAGTCTTAATATATGATTAGATTCCAAAACTAGTCCAAATCGACTCCCAAATTAGCAATTTTCACTTTCCAAAATTTTAGTAAACCCCCCCCCCCAACTTTCTCTTGTAAATCCCATAATCTAGGTGTAATAATCCATTGGAAAATAATACATATTACCAAAATCAAGTAGAAATCACTTACCCTCTTGCCTTGTGTGAAAACCCTCTTAAACAATTGCCCCTCTCCAAGTCTAGGGTTCAAAACATGATATGATGAGCTATAATTCTCAAATGTCTCTTAATAACTAGCTGCAGAAGGCACAAACGAGACCAGGGTGTTCACACATGAGACATTCACAAATGTGAACAAAGGCCCCTCAAATGCAAACTGGTTCCCTGAGTAAAGACCTCGCAATTGTGACCAGAAACCTCGCAAAAGACACAAAGTGCATAAATGCAGAAGCTCCGGTCACAAAAAAGGATGTTGCAATTGAAACAGCAGCTTCGTAAATACAAAGCTGACCTTCACAGCTACACATCGCAAATGCGATCAAGATTCCACAAAGTAGACCTAGCAGACGCGAGCAGAACATTGCACATGCAATGTCTGCAGCACCAGCAATCTGCAATCTTCCAAAATCAATCCACAACCCATCTGAAACTCACGCGAGCTCGGGCCCACACCAAATATTCACAAAAGTATATAAATCACATATGAACTAGCGTGTAAACTCAAAACATCAAAATAACATCCACAACCATGAATCAAACACCAAAACACATGATGCATGCGTTCAAGGTCAAGAACTTCAAATATTCACAACCAAGTGTCCAATTCATGACTAACCAACTCGAAATGCAACCAAACATTGAACACAAGTTCCAAATGACAATAGAGACCTACTCAGAGTTCCGGAACAATAATCTAAACTCGATAGCATCAGAGTCAACTACCTGTCAAACTTGTGAACTTTCCAAACCTTCAAATTGCCACCTTTTACCAGATAAATCCATAACATCTTAGGAACCTTCAAATTCAAATTCGAACATACGCCTAATTTTGAAATCACCAAACGAATATACTGGAACCATCAAATCATAAATCGGAGGTCGTTTACACAAAAATCAAACCTTTGTGAAATCTTACAACTTAAGCTCCAACAATTGAACTAAGTTCCAATTCACTCCAAAACCTTCCCGGAACCAAACCAACTATTCTCGCAAGTCATAAAACATCAACCAAGCATACAAAAATTAGGAAATGAGGTTCAAATACATAAAACGACCGACATGTTTTACATTCTCCCCCTCTTAAATAAATGGTTGTCCTCGAACGAGTTTAGAGTCATACCTGAAATGTCAAAAGGGTGAGGATACCTGCTCCGTATATCATGATCGGTCTCACAAGTCTCCTCCTCAACTAGTTGACCTCTCCATTGCACCTTCACTAATGCAATCTCTTTAGATATGAGCTTCTGAAACCTACTGATCTAAAATGGCATCCGACTCCTCCTCATAAACCAAATGCTCATCCAACTGCAGTGTGCTGAAGTCCAAAATATGTGACTTATCTTCATGATACTTCTGAAGCATAGAAACATGGAACACCGGATGAATTCCCAAAATCCTAGGAGGCAAAGAGAGTCTATAAGAAACCTCACCAACTATCTCCAACACCTCTAAAGAACCAATTAACCTCGAACTCAACTTGTTCTTCTTCCCAAACCTTTAGACCAACATAACTCTTTTACTTGGACTGAGCTATGAAAAGTCTCTCCCGAATCAACTTCACCTTCTCTAAAGCATCACGAAGCAAGTCTGCGACCAATCACCTACCCTCGCCAGGCTCGAACCGACCAACATCAGAATGATATCTCCTCCCATATAAGGCATCATATGGAGCCATATGGATGCTTCACTGGTAGCCGTTATTGTAAGCAAACTCCGCTAATTACAGAAAATGGTTCCACTGGCCTCCGAAGTTAATAATACATTCCCTCACATATCTCCAAGATCTGAAGTTAATAGTATATGCTCTCACATATCACCCATTCGTATGAAGGTGAAATGCAGTACTCAACTCGATTACGTGCCCAACTCACGTTGAATGGCTCTCTAAAAGTGCAAAGTAAACTGGGTTTCGCGGTCTGAGATGATAGAGACAGGTACACTGTGCAAGTGATCAATCTCCCTATGTCACGACCCCAAATCCCACCTTAGGTAGTCGTGATGGAATCTAGTCTCCAAGACAAGCCTAACACACATTGAGAGTTTAACATAAATAATGACTAAGAAGATATTAAATTAAGCTGATAAATGACATAATAACCATAAGTGAACAACAATAGTATAATCCCCAAATTCCGGTGGTACAGAGTCATAAGCTCTACTGAATATACTAGGAATCTCTAATACAATATTACTTTGATATGAAGATAAACAGTAGAAAAGACAATAGTATAAGGCGACTCCGAGGCCTACGAACGTCAAGCATGTATACCTTGAAGTCTCCAAAACATCTGGGTCAACTCACTTATGTCTGGCATGAGCAGCAGCACCTGGATCTGCACAGAATTGTAAAGAAGCGTAGCATGAGTACACCACAACGGTACCTAGTAAGTATCAAGCCTAACCTCGGCAGAGTAGTGACGAGGTCATGTCAAGACACCTACTAGATATAGAAACTTGTGGAAAATATCAATATAATCTAACAACGGGGAAGTAAAGGCATTAAACGACAATAAGGAAATTTATCAATACAAGGCTAACAAGGGAGTTAAAAGCAATAAATGACAACAAGTGAGTACATATAATAAAGACATCAAATAACCATTCACAATCAAAATACAAATGGAATGAATTAAGGAAACAAAAACAATAACCATTCACATCAACAAGCCTTTCCAATATAGAACGTACAACAAGAATCACAATCGGGGTATCACACTCATAATTATATTTCACAAGTCACAATCAAAATATTCTTTATATCATTGCGTGAGCCTTATATATATATATATATATATATATATATATATATATATTGTTAAAAAAATATTTTTCTGAAATAGCTTCACGCGCTTTAGCCCCCTTATCTCACCGCGTAGCTTCAAGTAATTCCCTTACTAGCAACACGCATATAGATCCCACCTTACCTCACACATGTATTTCAATACCCACACTTATACCACCACATGCGTATCAATATCATAACACAATAATCAACTCATACCACGCGTGTCCATATGCCACAACATTGCCAAAATCAACAATACCAATGTCACCACAACACATAGCCCACGTATCAACCACAATATGTACAAGAATTTCAATATCAGCAAAATGAATGAGAAATAACTCAACAAGGAAAGGTATTTCAATAGCCAACAACTTCAACCACAATGTGTTTATAGCTCTCAACAACTACAAACTTCAATAACTCAATAATAAAGGTATTTCCATGAAATGGCATCTTCAATTTCATTGCATAACATAAGCTTAATAACGAAATAGGTAGCATGAAATGACAATTACGATTAAATGCATGAGAATAACTCAACAATGGAAATAATAGCATGTGACAACAACTACTAATCAATGCATATAAGGGAAAACTCGACAAAGGAAACTAGAACATGTAATAACAACTTCAATTAAATCATGTATGAATAAACTTGACAATGAAAGATAGAACAAGTATCAAAAGCTTCAATTAAATGCTTAGAAGATACCTAAGAGTCTAAACCGTTACCACTTTTAAGATCGTGTACACACTCGTCACCTCATGCACACATCTTCCACATAAACCAAGTAGTACAATCAAATCCAATCCTAAGGGGTAATTCCCCTACACAAAATTAGACAAGATATTTACCTCAACTAGGTCAAATCAACACTCAAAACTAGGTTTTCCCTTAAAGTTTGCCTCCACATGTGTCAAATCTAACAACAAATGACTTAATATCATCCAAAAATGCAAGAGAAACCAATTACGACTCATAAAGCTATGACCTTTATTCGATTCCCCAAAAGTCAACAAAAGTCAACCCTGGGCCCTCCCGGTCAAATACCAAGTCCCAGGGTAGATCTCGACCTACCATAACCCTATGGGTATATATATGTATTTTGTTTTCAAATCCGAGTCTAATTCGACTCTCAAATTCCAATTTTTTATTTTTCAAAACATAAACAAAAATCCCCAAAATTTCTCTTATATTCTCATCAATTTGATATTAAATATTATATGTAATCATGTTATATAATTGAAAATTTATCAAAATAGCTTAGCCAATAGTTGTATGTAAAAATACCTCTACAAAATCGCCTCCTACCAAGTCTAGCATTCTAAAATATGAAAATGAGACTAAAATCCCGTCTTCCAGGCCTTTCGTTCAGCTGCAGATGTCGCAAATGCGACCTTGGGTTCACATTTGCGAACCCTAGAAATGTGGAACAGGGATCGCAAAAGCGAATCCTGACATCACACACAGATGTAGCAGTTACGACAAAGGCTTCGCAATTGGATGACAGCCTCCTTCCCAAAAGCGACACAATAGTCGCAAATCTGACCCAACCCAATCCTATATTGTCTTTGCAAATGCGAAGAGGGAGTTGCATTTGTGTGACATAACCTCTTTGCAATTGTGATGCTGATGCTCGCAATTGCGACAACTGCAACACCAACACACCAACAACCTATAACCAGCTCAATCAATCCGAACCATATTTGAAACTCACCCGAGCACCCGAGCCCTCAAGGCTCTAAACTAAACATCAACATAAGTCTGAAAATATCATACAAACTCAATCACGTGATGAAAATACCAAAATATCATCCGGAACTATGAATCAGACATCAAAACACATAAAATTCTAAAGGAAAACTCAAAAACCTCTAGAATCACAACCAAGCATCTGAATCCTATCAAATCAACTCTGAATTACACTGAATTTTGTAGACAAGATACGAATAGAAAAATGGACCTATTCCAAGTTCCAAAACTAAAATCCGAACATGATAGCCATAAAGTCAACCGAAGGTCAAACTTAAGGAAATTTCTAAACCTCAAATTGCCAACTTTAGGCAAAACATGACAAATCAACCTAGGGACCTTTGAATTCAATTCTGGCATCAACCCAAGTCCAAAATCACTATACAAATCTATTGGATCCATCAAAACACCGTTCTGGAGTCATTTTTACATAAGTCAAACTTAGGTCAACATTTCAACATAAGGCTCTAAACTAAGACCAAAGGGTCCAAATCGTTCCAAAACTTCCCCGAAACAAAACCAACCATCCCTACAAGTCATAAAACCACAAATACGCATATGTGAATCATCAAAATGGAAACGAGGCTCAAATCCACAAAATGTCTGATCGAGCCGTTACACCCCAATGTAGATTTTAGCCAACTACTCTGAAGTATAGGAAGTCATGATCAGAATTGAATGCACCAACTTTGCCAACCGATCAGTAATGATGTAAATGAAATCAAACTTACTGAAATCCCATGGAAACCCTACCAAAAAATCCATAGTAATGCACTCCTAGTTCCCCTATGGTATATCAATCTTCCGAAGCAAACTACCCGGTTTCTAATGATCATGCTTGACCTGTTGGCAATTCCAACACTTAGAAACATGCCCAACAATGTCCTTATTCATCCTCCTTCACCAATAATGCTGCTTCAAATCACGATACATCTTCAAAGCACCCGGATGAATAGAATACCACGAACTATGAGCTTCTCAAGAATCAACTCCCTCAAGTCATCAACATTAGGAACACAAACCCAACCCTGAAGTTGAAACACACCATTATCACCAATAACCACCTTCTTAGCATCATTGTGCCGCATCGTATCCTTAAGGACAAGCAAGTGGGTATCATCATACTGACGATCCTTAATGCGCTCAAACAAGGATGATCGAGATACAACACAAGAAACAATCCTACTCGGCTCCGGAATACCCAATATCACCAATCTGTTGTCCAATTCCAGAAAATCCATAACTAAAGGCCTCTCCACAACTTGAACAAATGCTAAACTCCCCACAATACTGTAAGGCTGCGTAAAAATTTACTTAAAACCCAGGGTTTCGTAGTGCTAAGGTAGACTCATGTGTTGTTGATTGTAGAAATTCTTTGTGGCAAGCTTGTGATATGCGGTACGGACTTTTGAGGTTGCTCAGTGCGTCGAGGAGTTAAAGGCGATTATGTGTTCCAAATGTATACGGTCTCCGGGAAAGAATCATGACCGAGGTTCATACTTCTAGGTATTCTGTTCACCCGGGCTCTACAAAGATGTATCATGATCTTAATGAAGTCTGTTGTTGGAAAGATATGAAGAGAAATATAGCAAAATTTGTGGCAAGATGTCCAAATTGTCAGTAAGTGAAGGCCGAACACCAAACTCCCGATGGGTTGACACAGAACATAGAAATTCTAATGTGGAAGTGGGAGATGATCAATATAGACTTTTTGGTGGGACTACCTCGCACGCCTCGTAAGTACGACTCAATTTGGGCGATTGTTGATCGACTCATGAAATCAACTCACTTCTTAACTGTTAAGGCTACCGACACAGCAGAACAATATGCTCAGTTGTATATCAAGGAAATAGTTAGGTTGCATGGCACTCTAGTTTCTATTATCTCAGATAGATGGGAACAAATCACGACTAATTTTTGGAAGAAATTTCAGCAAGGTTTGGAACCTAGGTAAATCTTAGTACTGCCTTTCACTCGCAGACTGACGGGAAGGCAGAGCGGACTATTCAGACACTTGAGTATATGTTGCGCGCTTGTGTTCTTGACTTTAAGGGTAGCTAGGATAATCATTTGACGCTCATAGAATTTGCCTACAACAATTGTTATCATGCTAGTATTCAGATGGCTCTGTTCGAGGGTTTATATGGTAGGAGATGTAGATATCCCATTGGATGGTTCGAGATTGGGGAAGCAGTGTTGATAGGTCCAGACCTTGTGAATCAGGCTGTGGAGAAGGTTGAGATTATTATGGAACGGTTGAAAACTGCTATGATTCGTCAAAAGTCCTATTCGGATGTGCGTCACAGGGATTTGAAGTTTAACAAGGCTGATTGGGTATTCTTGAAGGTTTCCCCCAAGGGTATAATGTGGTTTGGTAAGAAAGGGAAGCTGAGTCCGAGGTATGTCGAACCGTAAAAAATCATTCAAAGGATCGTAAATGTTCGGGTGTCTTACAAGCTTGAACTACCTCTAGAGATATCTTTAGCACACCTAGTGTTCCACGTATCCATGTTGAAGAAGGTGGTTGGAGATCTGTCACTTATCGTTCCAGTTGAGGCTATTGAGGTTAACGAGGAATTGACTTATGAAGAAATTCATGTTTCCATTCTTGATAGGCAAGTCCGTAAGCTGAGAAATAAAGAAATTGCCTCTGTGAAAGTACTATGGTGGAACCAGCAGGTTGAAGAGGCCACCTGGGAGGCCAAGGAAGAAATGAAGAAGAAATACCCTCATTTGTTTAAATAACCATGTATTTATAAAGTTGTATTCTATGAAAATGCTAAGAGTTTACCTTCTATGAATTATGTCACATTTGTACAGTTGATGTTAAGGGTGTTTCATTTTGGTGATATACCACTCGTGGGGCCACGGTTGGAATTGTTTTTATGTTATGTTTGGTTGTTGGTTCGTGTATATGTTGTTAGGGTTGGTTTCTGGGATTCCTTGACAGGTGGATAGGCCTAGTAACATGGGAAAATCTAGCAAAATTTTTGGAAATTTTGGGAGTTAGTCAAAAGTTTGCATCTGTTGGTATGTGTTATAGTAGTTGAGTCACATTGGTTTCTAAGGATAGATTTTGGCTCTTATTCGAGGACGAATGATCCTAAGCGGGGGAGGATGTATGGACCCGTAAATTTTAGTTAAACACTCGGGTTTTTGTAGTGCTAAGTTAGACTCATGTGTTGTTGATTGTAGAAATTATTCACGTCGAGCTTGCTCATCGCGGTACGGACTTTTGGGGTTGGTCATTGCGTCGAGGAGTTGAAGGAAAAAGTTTGCAGAACATGGCAGTTCTGCGATCCACTATGCGACCGCTGAACCAGTTTGCGGGCCGCAGGTCCGTGGGATGAACCAGAAACTCGAGCTAATTTTAGGACCATTATGCGGTCCATTATGTTGACGCATAATAATTTCGACTACTGCACAATCCATCACAGATCCAACATAAGAATTTACGGAGGGAAGCTCTGCGGTTCATTAAGCTACCGCAAAATTATTTTGCTGACCATAGGCCGGTCACAGAGTGAAGTAGAAATTCCCAGTTTTAGAGGGTCATTATGCGGTCCATTTTGCGGACCATAGAGGCGTTATGCGGTCGCATATGCGACCGTAGATCTGCATCGGAGCTTCATTTTCTAATTTTTTTGACCAGGCCTTATTTCGATACATTGAAGTAAAGGGCCACTTCTGAAGCAAAAATGTGATATTTCTAGAGAGAGGGAGTGCCATAGAGTTAGAGGGGATGTTCCTAAGCTTATTGATCATCAACTCTTGCTCAAAGTGGAAGAATTACCAAAGAAAAATATTCACTAGGTCTTCATCCTAGAGGTAAGATTCTACTCCCTAGCCCTCAATTTCATGATTTTACTGAAAATAGGTAATGAGAAAAGCAATTCTTGGGTGTGGGAGTTGTCCACTATGCATGCATGTACTAACAAGGGCTGGGGGAAGAATGTTGAGCTTAATTGGATAGACTTTGGGTAGTGGAATGAAGGAATCCTCCATATGAGGACCTTGAACTCATAATACCCACCTAGTATTTGATAAAATGCTCAAATGAGTTTGAACCATGAACTCCTTCCTAATTTGTGTTCAATTTTGCTATATCTCTAAATAGATCGAACTTACAAGGATATATCTAACAACCACTTGTTGCACTTTAATTATGATTGTGTATGTATTTTGAGACTTTAAAATAAAGTGACTAATGATAATGGAATTGGCATTGTTCACCAAATTCACTCAATGTTTAATTAGTGATATAAATGTATCTTCTCTTTATTCACGGGAGAGTTGGTAGAAGGTATTGTAAAGGCTTTCTTGACCGGGGTTCTTGGTTGAGTGTCGGTCGTGCTCCCCAAGGTCGGGGCGTGACAAATATCTGTATTTCTACTCAAGACATCTGCTACCACATTATCCTTCCCAAAATAATAGAGAATAATGATATCATAACCTTTTAATAGTAGTAACCACCTTTGCTACCTCAAATTCAAATCTTCTGGTTTAAACAGATGATGAAGACTCTAATGATCTGTATACACATCAGAAGACACGCCATCAGATAGTTCCTCTCAAGGGGATTCAGCTGGCACGACACATAGGCAATCACCATACTTTATTGGTGTTTAGTGGCAACACTTTTGGGGTTTAACAGTCTGCGTGACTTAGTTGATTCAGAGGGGTTCAGTTCTAATGGCTTGGTTATGTGCATATAGATTCCCAGGAGTTTGCAATGATTTTGGCCATGACTTGTAGTTGGTGTCTTCTACAAGCATGGGAATTTGTTGTGTGTTGTGATTTCCCCTGAATTGAGCTAAGAGAAAAGTTTCTGGCCAATGGAGTGTGTACCCTATTCGTGATTCAGAGTGGATAACTAGATCCTTGTATATTTTATGATAGCATGATAGATGCGATAAGTTGTGTGGAATTGGGATTTAATGGGCAAGGTGGCGATAAATGGTGATTTTACCACTTATTCTAGCCCCTTTGCTTTAGTTTTGTATCCTTTAATTTTAATGTGAGGTAATTTATGGTGTGCATCGCTAATATTTCAGGTACAATGAGCATGAAGTGAATTGAAATCAAATAAAGTGTAATTAAGCAAAAAGAGATAAAGAAGTGAAAACAAAGTGATCTCGCATTTATAGGGTAATCATTTATTCTGCGAACTCGCATCTGCGAGGAGGAGCCCGGATCTGTGAAAAGGTAGATGTTCCAACGAGATCACATTGCCTTAAAAGGATAAATTTTATTTACCTCTATTTGCGTGCCTAGTCCAGGCGTGAAATCGGAAAGCTTTTATGTGAAAATATGAGAAATAGTAATTTTTAGGGTTAAAAATTTAGTTTTAGTTGACTTTGGTCAACATTTTGAGTAAACGGACCCGGATATGTGTTTCGACAATCCCGGGAGGTCCGATGTAAAATATGTGACTTGGGCGTATGCCCGGAATTGAATTCCGAGGTCCCTAGCTTTAGATATTAATTTTTGAGGAAAATTGTTTTGCTGGGTTTTAAATGAAATAAAGAAATGAATTAATGTTTGAACTCATTGGTATTGGGCATGTATTTTGGTTCCGGAGCCCGGTACAAGTTTGTTATGATATTTAAGCCTTATCTTTGAAATTTGGTGAGAATCGGAGTTGATTTGACGTGATTCGGACGTTCGGATGAGAAAATAGTGAAATTGAAGTGTTCCTGAGAAAATCATGAGTTTCGAGGTTAAATTCGTAGTTTTGATGTTATTCTGATAATTTGATCACATGAGCAAGTTCGTGTGATGTTTTTAGACTTGGGTGCTTGTTTGGTTTGGAGCCCTGAGGGATCAAGTGAGTTTTGGGTAAGCTACAGAGTGTTTAGACTTAGAAAATCTCAGTTGTGCATCTGGTGTCTGTCACCATGCCTCTGGTCTCCCAATTACGAGATCATGCTTCGTAATTGTGAAGTCTGCAGGCTTAGGAAATGCGATGATTTTGTCGCAAATGCGAAGAAGGCCTAGGAAGGCCAACCTCGCAAATGCGACGCACTGGCCGAAATTGTGAAGGCCCCCATAAGTCGCAAATGCGATGGCTACAGAATTTTGAAGGGTTCGCAATTGCGAACCCCTGATCGTAACTGCGATAACTACAGCCTGTTACCTGAGATTTTAGACGGGAGTTTCACCCATTTTTCAATTCTCTTAAACCCTAAACCTCTATAAGCGATTTTTCAAAGACCCAAACTTCTCCAAATCATTGGTAAGTGATCTCTAACTAACTCCTTTCAATCCTTAACAACTTTTAACAAGATTTCAACCTAGAATCTAGAGTTTTCATGGTAAAAATTTGGGTTTTGGGGTAGAACTTAGGAATTTCAAAATTTGGGAATTTAGACCTCGAATTGAGGTTTGATTCCAAAATCAATTGTATATCCGGGCTCGGGGGTGAATGGGTAAACGAGTTTTGGTCCGACCCTCGAGTTTAGAATCAAGCGGGCCCGAGTCGATTTTTGTATGTTGATAAGAAAACATAGGAAAACCATAGTTTTTCATTAAAGTTAATACCTTTAGCGATGATAAATGATATTGAACCAATTGTGATTAGATTCGAGCGGGTTAGAGACAAATTCTAAAGGAAATGTTGTGCTTGAGCAGTGAATTGCTTGTGAAATTTAGGTAAGTGCTTGGTTTAACCTTGACTTGAGGGAATAGGAATCCCCAACTTAAATGCTAGGTGAATTTGCATGTGTGTGGTGTATAAGTGAGGTGACGAGTATCTATGCACCACCAAATTATCTGTTGAACACGATCCCTTCCCCGTTTCAAATTTATTTGATCCCTGGCTTAATTGTCTTATGATCATCGATGCCTACGTTTCTACTTGGTTTCGTCAACTTGTTGTTAAGTATTGTCTTAAGTATTTTGGAAGTGTTGGTTGTTCCCTTGGTTTCATTGTGGTACATAAATATTGAGCTGGATGACGGTGTTTTACGATATACATATATTCCGATTGGTTTCATTGGGAAATGATAATTGATGAAGTTTATGAGTAATTCAGCTTTCTGTTTACAATTGTTGAGACAAAAATATTGTGAAAGGCTTTGACCTGAATTGTGAAAATATTTATAAATAAAATGATGTGATTGTATGGTAGGAGCGGGTTGCACGCCGCAACAAAGAGTGATAATGGTGGACAGGTGGGATCGGGCTGCACGCCGCAACAGGAGAAATAAGGTTGCTATATATAGGGAGGAGCAATAAGGATGGATAGGTGGGAGCGGGTTGCGCGCCACAACAAGGAGAAATAAGGGAGGACATTTATGTTTTACCAATGTTTAAACACAAAGATTTGAAAACTTACCGTTTTACCTTACTGTTTTCATATTATGCACTTACGGTTATTTTAAAGTGAATTTGGAAATTCAGAAACTTATATGAGAAATGGTTATAGATGAAGCCTAGAAAAGGTGGCTGAGTTATTTTATTTATTGCTACAGATTGTTGTTTTGTTTATTTTAGAATTTCCTTCTTGAATTATTATATATTGTTCACAGGTTATATTATAAATGCCCCGCCGTAGCCTCGTCACTACTTCGTTGACATTAGGCTCGAAACATACTCAGTACATGGGGTTGGTTGTACTGATACTGCACTCTGCACTTCTTGTGCAAATCCAGGTTCCAATCAAAGCTGATTCTTTGAGTAGTAGTTGAGCATTCACACGGAGACACGAAGTAGATCTGCTGGCGTCCGCAGATTCCTGGAGTCTTCCGTTTATGATTTAGATACTATTTTATTTCATTCAAAATAGAGATATATTTCTTTCAGCCCATTTATTTGAAGTACTCCTTAGTAGTTCGTGAATTGTGACATAGACCCTGGGTAGTTATACATTTAGTATTAGTTCGTGGTTTGTATTATTATTTGGAATATTATTCATGAAGTCAATTATTGGGAAGTATTAGATTTCCTTTTATTTTAAATTGTTTCATCTTGTTTAAGTAAACTTTTAAGAGAAAATGGTTAATTAAGTTCTAACATTGGCTTGCCTAGCAAGTGTGGTGTTAGGCGCCATCACGATCTCGAGGGTTGGGAATTTGGGTCGTGACACCTATGCTTTTGCAGAGGCATTTCTATGCTAGAATGTGCACATCTTCGGTCACGCTTCCACGTTGTAAGGTCCGAATCTACGGAGTAACAATGTCTCACAAGACTCGGACATGCGAGCAGGTTTCCATATTTGTGGAACCACACCTGCAATGATTCTTCTGCAGGTGCGACCAACTGATTTCAGTGCTGGACAAACTTGATATTTCATATTTATTTTATCCCAAACCCAAAAATACTCGGCCTAGCCTCTTAGAAACACATCTTTCGCTGAAAATACAAGTTTTGGAGCTAGGTTCTTACACCACACTTAGGGGTTGAAGATTTGAATAAATGTCTTACTCTTTTTCTCATTTCTTCAATTCCTTGTTATGTATTGAATATCTATGTGTGTAGCATTTGTTTTATTTTTTTTAGTAATCCACTAGGCAGGGCCTAGGGATAGATTTTATATATATAAAAAACTAGAAAACACATAATCAAGAGATCCTAAGAGATGTAAGTAATAGACTTTGACAAATACATAATACCTATTACCAAAATTGAGTGAGTGTCTCAATATTGGTAGTACATAATGTCTAAAAGATGTAAAGAATATCAGCCCTAGCTGCTCCTTAGCATTCACGTCCATTTGCCAAAATGTCACTGCCCAAATTTTTCGCTCAATGTCACCTTGATTGCCTTTGATCTTTGCTGCCTTCGTGTATTGATTTAGTATCCTAGCATGGTGTGTGGAAGCTTGTCTTTTCCTTACTGAGTGCTTCCAAATGTTTGCCCAACTGATTTTCAATGTTTCCTTAGCACAATATGCTGCCCAAATCACTCTAGTTGCCTGAAATTTGCCTTTCTTTAAGCATACCTTCCATTGCTTATATATTGAAACCTTTGCTCGTGTTTCTTCCTGAGGGGTTCTAGTATAATTCCATATCGGGATGTTAGCCCTATTTGCACCATTGTTGTCTGTAACCACGATCCAAAGAAAGTATGCTGGAATTAATGCCTTTCCAGCGTTATTGTTTTTGTCTTTAGAATCGTATGTTATCCTTTTGCATCTTGAAACATCCCTTGTGTTGGATGATACTACACATGTTGCTGACCAGTGCTGCACCTGGATTTCGTTCCAAAAAGGCCCTATTATTTCCAGATTATAGTTTCAAATCCAATGCAAGGGGTGTCCCATGTTTGGTATTTTCCAGTAATGAATTCTCATGCTTGTGCTTGTCACCTTTCCTTCTTCAAGGGAATGAGTACATAGTACTAATACCACCCATAGAAGTCGTAATGAGTAACAAGGCATGAGCACAATAACTTTTCCTGCAAAAAAGAACACAAGGTTAGTAGTAAAAAACATCAACATGTACTCCTCCCTAAGGACTTGTACATGATGATCATATTGCCTCTCCTTTCCCCTACTCCACCTTGCCTCCTTACTCCTCAGTTTTTTTGCAACCCTCACCCTTAAGTATGGAAATTGTAACTTATCCTCATTCACAATTCTCCTCCCTTGTGAATCTAATTGCCAAAACTCATGACCTTCAATCTCACCAGCATCAAGGGCATAATTTGCAAGGTGATCCGCTAATTTGTTTCCTTATCTAAATATATGTGTAATATTATACCTCATCCACACCAGTAATTCCCATATTTCCTCCACCTGCCGTATAATACTCCAAGGAGGCTTCCACACACCCTCTATAATGTTCAACAATAGCATAGAATCCGTTTGGATCCATACTTGAGCAAGATTATGATATCTACACACCCTTAAGGCTTCAAGAATAGCGACTGCCTTAGCTTCAGTGTTTGTGGTTTCGTGTATCTCCCTTCCAAGTGCATATAACACATCTCCAGCATCATCTCTAACACAAACCCCAATCAAACTCCTACCCGGATTCCCCCTTGATGCACCATCCGTATTCACCTTTACCCAACCCTCCATAGGCTTCTCCTAAATCACCTTTTCATACTTCAACCTAGGAGTGTAGTTTTCCAGCATTAGAAACAAGTCATGCCATTTGTGAGGTACGTTCACCAGCCCAGGTTTCCTCACCTTAACAAGGTTTTGAAGAGTTGATGATACTTGATATATCACCCTACTAATCGACACTGCTTCCCCGTATTTGTAGCTATTTATCCTCTTCCACAACTCCCATATAATACATGCGTGCAGTGCTTGCAAAATAGATTTTATTCTTGGCAAAACCTTGGCAGTCCAACACCTTGTGATTACTTGATGCAAAGTTAATCCCTCCATTGGAATTCCAGCCCTTGATATAAAATACTTCCATACTAACTTGGCAGCGTGTGTGTAGCATTTTATTTCACTACTTGAACCTTGTTTATTAAAATTTTCATTGTTAAAGTTTGGATTAAAACTCTAGTTATGCTTATGTATTGAATGATTTTTATTAATTATGAAGTGAGTTAATTTTTTCTTTAATCTTATTTTTAATATTTTCAAAGGGATTATCTAACCCTAGGATTTTCCCATTAACTTTGAATTAATCTTGGTAAAGGCAAAATCAGGGTTGGGGAAAGATTAGTTAACTTGACCCTTATTTTATAGATTCTACATAGGGATAGGATTGAACTACTTGTAGCCACATTCAGGTATACTTAATGTCGCGCCCCCTTTTTCTACTTCGCAGCGGAGGTCAGGGTTTCGACATTCGTTGGGACAACTCGTTTTCTTTTTGGAAAAAGGGTACTGAAGTTGAAGAGTCGCCACCTAACGGATTTAAGGTGCATTAGGGCACCTATTGCAAATAACTCATACTTGTACGGAAGATGACAAAGTGGCCAATGCATCAGCAAACTCGTTCTAAATCTTGGGAACATGCCGGAACTCTATCTTCGTGAACCTCTTCTTCAATTCCTGCACATGGTGCAGATATGGCAATATCTTGGAATTCTTGGTGGCACATTCTCCTTGTACCTGGTGCACAAGAAAATCTGAATCACCGATTACCAGCAGCTCCTGAATATTCATGTCGATGGCCATGTTGAGTCCTAGTATGCAAGCTTCATACTCCTCCATATTGTTGGTGCAGGGAAATCTGAGTTTAGAAGATACCGGATAATTCTGGCCAGTTTCAGATACCAAGACAACTCCAATGCCGACTCCTTTGAAATTTGCCTATCCATCAAAGAACATCCTCCAACCGTCGTAAGACTCAGCAATGTCTTATCCTATGAATAGTACCTCTTCATCGGGAAAATACGTTTTTAGGGGTTCGTATTCTCCTTCCATAGGGTTTTCAGCAAGGTGATCCGCCAGGGCCTGTCCCTTGACTACCTTCTGAGTCACATAGACAATGTCGAACTCGCTCAATAGGATCTGCCACTTAGCCAGCTTGCCAATGGGCTTGGGTTTCTGAAATATATACTTCAAGAGATCCATTCTTGATATGAGGTATGTTGTTTAAGCACAGAAGTAGTGCCTCAGCTTCCGAGCTATCCAGGTCAGAGCGCAACAGGTACGTTCCAATAGAGAGTATCGCGCTTCATATGGAGTGAAATTCTAACTCAGGTAACAGATAGCTTGTTCCTTTCTCCATGTCTTGTCGTGCTGCCCCAGAACGTAGCCGAAAGCTCCATCTAGCACTACAAGGTAGAGTAGCAAGGGTCTACCTAGCTCTGGTGGGACCAAAACTGGTGGCGTTGATAAGTACTCCTTGATTTTGTCGAAAGCCTTTTGACAATCTTTTGTCCAACTAGTTGCAACATCTTTCTTCAACATCTTGAAAATTGGATCACATATAACTGTGGACTGGGCTATGAACTGGCTGATGTAATTTAGCCATCCTAGAAAACTCATTACATCTTTCTTACTCTTTGGCGGTGGCAGCTCTTGTATGGCTTTGACTTTTAACGGATCCAATTCTATCCCTCGGCGGCTGACAATGGACCCAAGTAACGTTCCAGCAGGAACTCCGAATGCACAGTTTGCGGGGTTTAATTTCAAGTTGTACTTCTGCAATCTGTCGAAGAACTTCCTCAAATCAGCTATATGATCTGTGGCTTTCTTCGATTTGATGATGATGTCATCCACATACACCTCGATCTCCTTATGTATCATGTCATGAAAAATGGTAGTCATAGCCCTCATGTAGGTGGCCCCAACATTCTTTAGACCGAATGACATCATCTTATAACAGTACACCCCCCAAGGTGTGATGAAAAGTGTTTTCTCAGCGTCCTCCTCATCTATCCAGATCTGGTGGTAACCGGCAAAACAATCCACAAATGACTGGAGTTTATGTTTGGAACAATTGTCGATTAGGATGTGTATGTTTGGAAGCAGGAAATCATCCTTTGGGATGGCTTTGTTGAGATCCCGATAATCGACATAGACCCTGACCTTCCCATCCTTCTTTGGAACTGACACGATGTTGGCTAGCCAAGTTGGGTATTTAACCACCCTGAGGACCTTGGCCTTGATTTGCTTACCAACCTCCTCCTTGATTTTCAGACTCATGTCAGAATTGATATTCCGGAGCTTCTGCTTTACGGGTGGACACATTGGGTTTGTGGGAAACTTATGGGCCACAATAGATGTACTTAATCCAGTCATATCATCGTATGACCATGCGAAGATGTCCTCATACTCTTTCAAGAACTGTATGTACTTTTCTTTTCCTGATGGCGACAAGTGGACGCTGATGCGGGTTTCCTTGACAATTTCAGAATCTTCCAAGTTGATTATTTATGTTTCATCCATATTGGACTTAGGCTTGTTCTCAAAGTCTTCTACTTCTCTGAGGATTTCTTCGGGTATGACATCTTCTTCTTCTGAATCACTATCCTTTTGTTGCGTTGCCTCATTACATGTCACAATTGTCGGTTCATCGAGACATGAAAATAGTAATGCTGTATAGATAAAGATGTGAGAGGAAGATGATAACAATAAATATCGATTCATTGAAAGAGCCTAACAAAATGCGATTTTTCAATAATTAAAACATCATTTTGGAACATTTGGAAATATTATTTAAAACAAATGCAAAAAGGGAAATCGTTCTTCTTAGAAAAAAAAATAAACAATGTTGTTCAGCCTTGCTACCGCGAGACTCGTCGGGCTATGGATGGTCTGACGGTCCAATTTTTCAGGAATGTTCCTTTCTCCACAACTTTACCTTGCTTTAGGAGGAGAAGGTGGAGGGCCCCTGGATCTTGTGTGATAAGCTGATGATGCCAGTATGCACGAACCAACCTTTGGGGAATGGGAATAATCAAAAGAAGGAAAATAAAACAAAAGGTAGCCAAGTCAGTAAGGATTCTGAAAAGAGTATTTGCGGTATTTAAACACATATTGCAGAAATGTAAATTCATGTCCTAATTTGGGAGCCTCGTTCTGCCCGAGGTAGGCCTAGGACAAGTTGATTTGGAGAACTTAGATGCCGGTAAATGCCTCATTTCATTAATATAAAGATAGATGAATCCCAAAACGACACTAAGATACTAAAGACAAGTCACTATCGCCACTTGGCCTTATTACATTTAAGAAAGCAAATAAATCTAGCCTACTTTGTCCTAGAAGGACCTTCCCCGAACTCGATCTTTCTAACTCCATCAACCAGGTTCCCCAGCTCGCGCAGACCCAGCAGTAGGTAGGCTCTAGCCAGATGTCCTCCCTCTCTCCCTTTAGCATTCTGGTAGTTGTCGATCCTCTTTATCATTTTACCTTTCAGCTCCACCAAACCTTGCTCCAAATATTCTAACCTTCTGTTGGAGATGATAGCCATTTACTTCCATTCCTCGATCAGCCTCATATTTGCCTCGTGTATCTCCTGATGTTTAGTCTTGGAGTCATGAACCCTCTTGCATTGTCTATTATATTTGACTTGGGCCTCGACATATTCATCTATGACCCTATTTCCTCGACCGATTTCTGGTTTCACTATCCCATCTAGGTTGTCTTATAACCACGCCGGGTAGAAGGGTGCACACCCAGCGTGATACCTATCTGGCTCGATGGTGTTCTTCTCCACAATGATCTTGTAGTGGCACAAGTGCTGAGCTTAGCACCTGTAAGGGATGTCGTCATCTTGAAAGTCTGCTCTAAAGTGGCTCATCTTTGCAACCCTTGGTACAACCTGCTTCTTGCCTGCCTGCCTCATAACCCTGATGGGAACATAGGGGTGTATTCCCCTCAACCCAATCAATACTAAGTGAGGAGCGTCCCTGGACCTAATGATGAACTCGTTAGTTGGGAACCATTCAAACATCCACTGTACTTGCTCCTCAGTCAGATTGTCGAAGAACTCTACCCATTCTTTGGCACTTTCTGGTTTGGCAAACCTGTCAGGAATGTAAGTCATCCGCTTAGGGTGATGGAAGGCAATATGATCGTTCCAGACCCTTAGCAGAATTTCTTGACGGTACTGACCCTTTTGAAAATGCTCCAATAACCACATCTGTAATAGTAAATTGCAACCCTCGAAATGCTTGGACCCTTTCTGACAGCGGTCCAAAGCTCGGTAGATGTCGACTATGATCATAAGGACTATGGTGTATGTCTGTCCCTCAATTCCCTCTATTAAAGTCTTGGCGACCATGGCCAGTCTATTGTGGATTCTTTCCCTTTTCATTGGGATTACTATCAGTCCCAGGAAGCATACAATGAACACGAACACTCTGCGGTGGATGTGACCCAGAGAAGTGATGAAAACTCATCATGGAATGTACGGTAAGACTTGCTATGACCGTATCTCTCGTACAGATATTCGAAGGGTATATAGGACTTTTTCAAGCATTCCAAGTCGGTATTCTTCTTCAATCCCATCATTTATAGGAACCCCTTACCACTGCGGTTCTCCGGTACTAATATCCCATTGTTGTCCCAAGGCAGTCCAGCAAATCCACCGATTTCTTCCAGTAGTGGTGTCATTTCTGTATCCCCAAAGTGGAACACGACTCTCTCACTGTCCCAAAATAGAGTTACATCTTCGATCATCATGTTGTTTGGTTGGATGTCAAGCACGGAAGGTAGATTGCCCAAGTATTTTCTCACATGTTTCTTGTCACTCGAGGAAAGATCCTCCCACCAGTCTAGTATTAGTGGTGGTATGTTGTTGACCATGCCGAATCTGGGACCTCGTGCCTCATTTTCTGCAAAACAAAAAGGTTAGGCCCCTTTCCCCCACCTGATTCGAATATTTCATATACTCTTGATTAGCATATTGGCATTTAGTTCTCCAAATTAATGCACAAAACGTGGTCGCGTCCGTTGGGATTATGGAAACCCCGATGGACTTTGGACAAGGCTTGTCTTAAAGGGTTATTATGTGCACAACATATTACCCGACTAGGTTTGACTACGATGCATGCACAATTATAACAGGAGTAAGGTTACTATGGGGGTCTAGACTGGTACCCTCAAGCGGACAACTTGAGAGGGAAAGGAATGGAACTGTCGATTGCACCGTTGATCGACTAGTTTTACCGTAAATAAGCCTTTCCGAATTTAAGGGTGATAAATTGGAAGAGCGAAACCACTCATCAAGCGTTGCTATAGGATTGTTTACGCACGAGTGGAGTATGAAGTTGAGCAGGATTCATGAAGCAGTAAATAGCATGTTGTCACGTTAGGAAAGCAATAAAGACAATATTTATAATTGAAAGATGTTTAAGAGGGAAAACAAATAAACAAGTCAATTTCGTATTGAGGAAATAAATACTTGGAAATAAATAGTTAAGTTCACATAAAGAGAAAGGAAAGGGTGCACATGTATTAACAGAGCAAGGAATGTTCAGACTAATTCACAAAGCGGTTTGTTATGGTAAAAGCCTAAAAGTCCCCAGTGGAGTCGCCATGCTGTCGCGCCCCTTTTTGTCCACTTCGCAGTGAAGGTCAGGGTTTCAACATTCGTTGGGACAACTCGTTTCCTTTTGGAAAAGGGGTACGGAAGTTGAAGAGTCGCCACCTAACGGATTTAAGGTGCGTTAGGGCACCTATTGCAAATAACTCATAGAAAACCGGTTTGTGTTACCAGAGAATGGGTAAGGGCTTTAAATTACCTTGAGGGGAAGATGTTAGGCACCCCTCGAGGTCCACAACGGTGGGTTCCAGCCAAACTAATTTTGTGAATTAGTCATTTAACAGATAAGCAGTCTAAGCACACATATGTAAATAAGATAAGGGAATTTAACAGATAAGCAGTCTAAGCACACATATGTATAAAAATAAGGGAAATCCTAAGTTTATTAGCCTATAGGATCACATCTGTACAATACTCGGTAATCCTTCCTCAACTAAAGGGGTTACACGTGGCATTAGCGCATGGGTCATCATATCCTTTTACTACCCAATTACCCTCCCTTTAGCGGTTATATAAATGATTTTAATTAGACGAACTCTATGCATGCATACCCACCCCTTCCTTGTGGCCCTGGAGGTGTTTAGGACCTCTAATTTTAGGCAGTTCTAGACTCTCCTAAGGTGCTTAAAAGGGAAAATCTAAGCGACAACAAAGAAAAGATAGGACTGTCAAGTAAGAAACAGTTAAAGGGGCTCATGTTTACCTCCACAAATAAGCAGACAATTAGCACGCCTCAAACAACAAATTTCAGATATTTCAGAAAGGTCCTAGAACAGGATATCTAGGTGAGCATGACAAGGAGAGAATATGCAGCATTGTGTTAAGACGAAGTGATAGAGACCTAATCAGTTTGCCTACTGATTTTAGAATCTGTTGAATCTGGGCAGTTCACAAATAAGCAAAGTAGAGTTTTACAATTTTTTTATAAGGTTTTAATTACCTAAGGATTGCCTAGGCGTGGTTCAGAGATATAAACATGCTGTCTAATAACAATCAGGATTCTGGAAAAAACAGCTCGAATTTATTAAGACCTATAGGCATACTGGTCTAGGTGTTGCATATTACATTACAGTACTGGTTTATACACACTTATTTCTATAATATCTAGGTGTTGGGCTTGTTTTTAAAATTTTTTATAGATAAGATAGTTATTGATTTAGGCGATGTAGACATGGTTTAAAGCGAACTCAAATACAGTCCTAAGGCAGGATCTTTAATGCACAGAAAAAATGGGCGTATTTACTAGGCAGAATTATAGCAGTAACTTAATAACAAGGTTTTTAGATGGTCATGATTATGCAGAAATAGAATTTCGTAACGAATGAGGTAGTGAGCCTATAACATGTTGTCTAGTATGCCAAGTGATCCTAAAAGCATGGTTTCTAATGAAAGTAAATATAATATAGATCTAAAGCATGATTTCTAATGCGAGTAAACATAATATAAGCCTAAAGCATGATTTCTAATGCAAGTAAACACAATATGAACCTAAAGCATGATTTCTACCTGGTTTCCCCACAAAATCATATAAGAATCCCTCCCCTTTTACTAATTTCCCAAATATATGTTTACAAGGCTATTATTATAGACCATAAATAAATGAATTACATAACAAATGACTACTACACTATAGGAAGCCTTGCATAGGCCCAAAGTGAACCTAGAAATAACAGGCCTTCCAATAATCCAGGATGCCAAAGTCTCATAGCCAATAGGGTGTTCTGGTGTGTCAAAGTTCCCTAAGGATCTCAGGGATCCCGGGTAATGCTCACACCAAGATCCTTTTGAGTAGGGAAGTGATTATGTGCAGTGTAGAAGGGCCAACCCCAGTGTGCCAGAGTTCGGAGGAATCTCATGGATTCTTAGGAAGTACACACACTGGAGGGGCAGAACTTAAGCAATCTAAGAGTAGAAGTGAGAGTGTTGACATATGTCACGACCCAAAATCCATAAGGTCGTGATAGCGCCGGACACCACTGTCAGGCAAGCCAATCATTAAATGATTAAGTTAAATTTCATGTTTTAGCATTTTTGAAATCATTACCTTTCACTTTATTACATAATAACTGAATAAAATTCACTAAGTAAATACGATATTTTAATATTCCATTTTAATAAAATACATCCCAAACATATCCCAGTACCCGGTGTGACAAGTGCTTGAGCAAATTTCTAAGAATTAAACAGAAACTACAATGCTTGTCCGAAATACAATTGGACAAGGAATTTAAAAATGAAAATAAATACATCCGAGGGAGACTCTGTCAGCTACGGATCGCTTCTGGATGATGTAGCTCGCCTAAGTCTCCAAGCCAGCCACTGTCGCGCCCTTTTTTTTCTGCGGAGATCGGGTTCAGGACATTTGGGTTGAGACAACTCTTTTTCTTTTGGGAAGGGATTTGCATTTCTTGAGAGTCGCCACCTAACGATTTTAAAGGTGCGTTAGGGAACCTAAGGGGTTCATTTACAACTACGTTGTTAACCAGAGATAGGGTAAGGGCTTGAAATTATCCCAAGGGGAGGGTGTTAGGCACCCCTCAGGATCCACAAGTGTGGTTCCCGGCCAAATAACTTTGTGAATTTGTGCGACTTACAAACAAAAATAAAGGCTCAGATAAGAGGGGATTCAAGTCTTAAGCATACAAGGTATTTGAAAATAATTAGAGAAGAGCTAAGTTTTGAAAATAGTTACAGTCTATGTATGTAAAGTAAAGGATATCCTAGGTTTGAGATAATATGGATCACATCAATGCAATACCCGCTATGACACTCCTCAAAGAGGGGCTACACGTGGTATTAACGCATCTGTCATCATATCCATATTCTACCCTTTCCCCACCCCATGAAGGTAATTAAAGCGCGTGTTGGTCACGAACCCTATCACGTGCCGTTACCCGTCCCTTCCTATCAGTCCCGGAGGAGGTTAAGACTACTATCCTAAGAAGGAGGTACTAGGCAGACCCTCAGGTTTAACAGGTAAAAATTCTAGGGCGACAAACAAAAGCATATAGGACTGCAGTTAATGGGAACATATAAAAGCAAGTAAAGGCTCAAGTTTACCTCCCCAAGTAATACAATTAGACAACACGACTCAAAACACAGTTAAGGGCAATATTTAAATTCATAATCCTAAGACATGGTGTCTAAGTGAGTTCAGGAGATAAACAGATATGCAAGCCTATTTTTTATTACTCCGAAAAGGAGTCTTAGTCAATTTGCCTACTAATTTGAAACCTTTTTAGCATTGAGTAGCATATACATGAAGTCAGATTTCCAGTTTTAGATAAATTAATCACCTAAGGCTCGCCTGGGTGTGAGATAGTATATACCAATTACCAGAATTACTTAGACGAGAGTTGTTCAACATTGTATTACCTAAACATGTTGTTCTAGGCGTTCAGAATGCAGACTTATCATTAGTTTATTGAAGTTGTTTTTATCAGTAATTAGGCTAGGTGTACTTAAACGAATGAGATGTGATCTTAAGGACATGGTATCTAATGCACAAAGATGCAGAATGGTGCAGAATCAGAGGTCTACACAAGATCTAAGTGCACAAACATTTCAGTGTTTGACATACTTTCAGGATATGCAAAGGTGACAGGTTTTATAGTTGTTTACCTAGAACATGATTTCTACGTGTAACATGGTAAAGCGTGATGGCACATTTTTTGTTATAACTCTTGTTTTAAGGCATGATTCAGATTGCATTTTTAGAATGCATAGATAGAATCACATGAGGGCAGTTTTCCATTGTTATTACTGAACAAGATTTGTTTTAAGTGATATAACAGTATTAAAGTGAAATGCTGAAACAGTGTTTATGAAATCCTAAAGAGCATGATTTCTAATGTACGATATGCTTTGCACATGTTAGTCCTAAACATGATTTCTATTGCACACATAGGAAATGTAAACCTAAGAGCATGGTTTCTACCCCTTTATATCTATAGCATGCATAGTTACCCCTTCCTTTTTTAATATACATTCCCCAAGAGTTGTTTACAAATTATTACAGACCAATGAATGAATTACATAAATAGAAATAGAAAATCAAGAATCTATTCTATAGGGAGCCTTCAATTAGGCCTAGATTTCCCGAAGCCTCCAATGGCCTCACACGCCTCAGTTTCCATAGACAAATAAGAGTCTAGGTGCAGCAAAGTTCCCTAAGGATCTCAAGGATCCCAGGCAGTGCTTACACCTAGACCAAGAATTGAACAAGTGTAGTGTGGAAGTGCCAGCCTCAGTGTGTCAGAGTTCAGAGGGAGCTCAAGGGTCTCAAAGCAGTGCTCACACTGAAGGGGCAGAACTTAAGATTCTAAGAATAAAGTGAAGTGCATGGGGTAACTTGAAAAGAGTTGAGTTAAAAGAGAATTTACGAGAATAGTTTATTTGAAATAGGTTTACATATCAGTAAGTGAGTGGTTTAGGAAAATAGTTTGAAAAGAACAGAGGGTAGAGCAATCAATCGGCACCAAACAGTACACAACACATAGAGAGACATACACAAATAGGGAAGCAGGGATTGGGGATACATAGGCCATACATAGGAATAGATTGGTATACAAATTAATATTAGAGAAGCACTAAAGTATCACAGACCTGTACAAGGCCTAAACAATCACATACATAGTTTCTCACAAAGGGTTCATGCCAAGGACTACATAGAACCAGATAAAGGGAGTACTAGAGCACATAATAAACATAGTCACACATAGGTTCAGAAAAGGTTTGGAGTACAACATGTGTTCAGTATTACATAGAGACTAGGTGACACATAGTGCAATTGTAGTATACTAGGAATCAAAGAGGGCGGGAGTGAAGCGGAATCATGTTGAAACATGCAGGGGATAGTAAACATATTGAGGCCAGGGGAAGATATTAAGATCTAAAGCATCAAAGCATCCCACTTAATTGCAATAGAACAACAAAACCATAAGTAAAAGCAGATTAGGAATATGATGAATTGAAATACCCAAAGAAACATATTATTTTGAAGCTTAAACATGAATTGAAGACATACCAATTGGAAGATAGCAAGTACAAACTGAAGAGAAGGAAAATAGAATAACTAGTCTTGGCTTGCAACCGACTAGTAATAGCAGGTAATCAAGAGAAGAACAACAGAGAGTATGTATGTGAGCAAGAGAGAGTTGAACAGTGTGTGTGTCCGTGTTTGTACTAATGAAAGAATATGTATATATAGTTTGAAATCAGGTAGAAAATAAGGAAAAAATCAGAGTTCATCAGTAATTATGGGGACTCGGAATCAATCAGCATATAATCAAGGTAAGTACTCCCTTCAATTAAGGAGTCAATTTCAAACGGTAATAGACAGGCTAAAAATAAGGAAAGGAATCATGTAGCATAAAAACAGTAGCCTAAGTATAGTATAGGTATATAGTATGCAAGTAAGACCAAGTTCAGAAATCTATTTAAGGTAAATATATGTGAATTAATTTGACGGCAAAATCATTCATAGAAATAAGGCAAAAGATAATGTAATCCTGGAAATCAGTAAGAGAACCCTCGAGTGAGGTTTGAAAGATAGGAAATCATCACTAATCAGGGAAAATATCACACGTTTAAGGAAATACTCAAAATCAGTAGAGAACAAAGATTAGTGAAATATCAATCATAGAGATTCAGGGATTCACAAATAGCAAACAATATTGGTCTGGAAGGAATTAGCAGAAGCTTATGAGAACGGACAGAATAGACTCACAATAGACGAAAATCGAAAACCCTGACAAGCAAACACAGGGTAAAATCACATAAATCAGGGGTTTCACGTAGGCAATAGTATGAATCGGCAAAGTAGACATGATACATGCAAAAGAGATGAATAGTCAGAAACCCTAATGGAAAAAACAAGGTAAAATCACAAGAAAACTTAAGATGCTCATGAAAATCAGGCACATATACAGATTAAACAAACGTATTATCAAAGACACGCTTAGAATCTAGGATTAGAACTGAAAACTTAGGGTTATAGCGAAATAAATCAGACCAACAAGGAAAAAACTTAAATTTTATAAACATGGTGAAAATCATAAGATAGTGCTAAAAATCAGAAAGGAAAACTGTTTTGAAAAGGGGTTTATGAACCCTAGTTTGAAAATTAAGCACCGTTTAGGGCAAATGGAAAATCTTTAAGAAAAACATCATGATCACTCATAATATGTACAAATCTATTTCAGATCTAGAAAAAATGAGAGTTTAGAAGTTAGGGTTTTAAAGGAAACCCAAATAGAACGGACGAACCTGTTATAAACCTCAAAGATCATAGCAAATATGGTGTTATTTTGCCCAAAATCACACTAGAGAAACCATGAACATCCAAAATAGAAACCCTAGACATACGTCGGCATGGCCCAGGGCCCTTGAAGGCCTCAGAGATGATGAGCAAGGTGAGGAAGTAACCATTGGAGGCTTGGGGTTGAAAGGTGGTCGCCGGAGATGGCCGGAGAAGGGAGGACAAGCTTCATCGAAGACGAAGAGACGAGAAGTCTCTAGAGAGAACCAGAGAGGTATAGAGAAAGAGTGTGAGAGTAATGAAAATGAGAGACGTGGAGGGGGGGGGGGGGGGTTNCGGTCGAGATTGAGTCATGGGTTGGGCCGGGTATTGTAGTGTAGGTTTGGGCTTGGGTATTGGGTTAATTAATTGGGTAGATGTGATGAACCAAAAGGTCATCCTAAGTAATTCCAGCTAAATCTGTGTTCCGAGGCCCCAAAAGCCTCCGTTAATCTCACCTCGATATGCGTGCGCAGCCCGGGCAGGTAGCCGGGAAGCTTCCATGTGAAAATTTGATAAAATGGGATTTTTGAATTGAATAATTGAATAAAGTTGACTTCGGTCAACGATTTTGGTAAACGGACCCGGACCCCTGATTTGAAGGTCCCGGAGGGTCCGTAGGAAAATATGGGACTTGGGCGTATGCCCCGAATCGGATTCCGAGGTCCCAAGCCCGAGAAATGAATTTTTAAAGAAAATTATTTTCTGGAAATAATAAAGGGTTTTGGAAATGAGTAATTATGTGAAAGCCGTGTTACCGGGCCCGTATTACGGTTCCAGATCCCGGAACAGGTTTATTTTATGTTATTTGTCCTATCTGTGAAATTTGGTGTAAAACGGACCTGATTTAATGGGTTTCGGATCAAATGAGGAAAATTGGAGTTAATGAAGTTTTGAGAAATCTCATAGAATTTGAAATTTGATTTGGAATGCGATTTTATGTTCTCGAGGTCCGAATGGAATTCCGAGATCGGGAATAGTTCCGTCGTGTCATTTATAACTTGTCTTCAAAATTTGAAGTCATTCCGAGTAGTTTAGGCCGGTTCGGCGCATTGAAGTGAATTCTAGAATTTCAAGTTCTTAGTTTTGATTCAATTTGGTTTTGGGGAGAATTTTGAGTTTCGTTGTTGTTTTCCATATTTCGGAAGTTCTAGCGAGTCCGTATCATGAATACAGACTTGTTGGTATATTTGGACAGGGGCTCGGGTGGGCCCATGTGCCACCCGACACCGCACAAGGCCAAAAACCAGCTAAAACAACTACTGGTGCAGTTGTTGCTGGTGTGACCGCAGGTGCGGGATCGCTCCTGCGGTCCCAGCCTAGCTGGTGCGGAGCCTCTGCTGGTGCAGAAACCCCCACCGCAGGCGCGACCTCATCCCCCTTGCCCAATGTTCGTAGGTGCGAGCTCCAGGCCGCAAGAGCGGGACCGCTGGCGCGATGCCAGGGTCCCAGGCACTTTTCCGCAGGGGCGGTGATTTTCTCGCAGGTGCGGGACCGCACCTGCGGTCCCAAGGTCGCAGGTGCGGGAATCACTGTTGCCAACCCCTTTTAAGTGTCCAAATTACGGGTTTTTCTTCATTTTACCCACCATCAACTTCCATTAGAGAGCAACCAAGCTTGGGCAGCACCTCCCACGACCACCCACTGTAAGAGGTAAGTTAAACCCCATAAACTTCTTGTTTTAACATTAATTCCTAGTTAAATTCACTACTAAATCATCTAAAAATCATAGAATTAGGTAGTAATTTTAGGGTTCTT
>ML534097.1:69532-89334 GCA_005239535.1 Nicotiana rustica
CCTCTGGAGCCTTCTAGTTTCATTTTGCTCAGTCATTTGTTCCAGACTGCGGCTTGTATTTTTGTATATATATATATTTCAGTTGCTGTATTTATGTAGCCGCCCGTTGACACTGTGACATTAGTCCTGACACAGACTTGTTGTAGTTATGTTGGATTTCGGGGTTGTATATTTTTGGCCTAGCTGTGGTTCAGCTTGTATCCACGGCCTTACCTCATATCGCTGTTATATTCCGCATTATATTTGTTATAAATTGTAAACAACTGGAATATCGAGTTCTGGGGTAATATCTCCTAAGGATTCATATGTTGGCTTGCCTAACCTTGCCGTTAGGTGCCATCATGACCTGAACCGGGTTTAAGGTCGTGACAACTTGGCATCAGAGCGCTTAGGTTCACATAGTCTCACAAGTCACGGTCAAACTCAGTAGAGTCCTGCGGATCGGTACGGGAAGCTTCCATGTGAAAAAATTTTTAAATGGGATTTTTGAATTGAATAATTGAATAAAGTTGACTTCGGTCAACGTTTTTGGTAAACGGACCCGGACCCGTGATGTGATGGTCCCGGAGGGTCCGTAGGAAAATATGGGACTCGGGCGTATGCCCGGAATCAGATCCCGATGTCCCAAGCCCAAGAAATGAATTTTTAAAGAAAATTGTTTTTTGGAAATAATAAAGGATTTTGAAAATGAGTAATTATGTGAAAGCCGTGTTACCGGGCTCGTATTACGGTTCTGGAGCTCGAAACAGGTTTATTTTATGTTATTTTTCCTATCTGTGAAATTTGGTGTAAAACGGACCTGATTTGATTGGTTTCGGATCAAATGAGGAAAATTGGAGTTAATGAAGTTTTGAGAAATCTCATAGAATTTGAAATTTGGTTTGGAATGCGATTTTATGTTCCCGAGTTCCGAATGGAATTCTGAGACTGAGAATAGTTCCGTCGTGTCACTTATAACTTGTCTGCAAAATTTGAAGTCATTCCGAGTAGTTTAGGCCGGTTCGGCGCATTGAAGTGAATTCTAGAATTTCAAGTTTTAGTTTTGATTCAATTTGGTTTCGGGGAGAATTTTGAGTTTCGTTGTTGTTTTCCATGTTTCGGAAGTTCGAGCGAGTCCGTATCATGAATACAGACTTGTTGGTATATTTGGACGGGGGCTCGGGTGGGCCCAGGTGCCTCCCGGACACCGCACGAGGCCAAAAACCAGCTAAAACATTTGTTGGTGCAGTTGTTGCTGGTGTGACCGCAGGTGCAGTTGCCCAGCCGCAGGTGCGAGACCGCTCTTGCGGTCCCAGCCTCGCAGGTGCGGAGCCTCCGCTGGTGCCGAACAAATTCCGCAGGGGCGGGTCCGCTGGTGCGGAAACCCCCTCCGCAGGTGCGACCTCAGCCCCCTTGCCCAAAGTACGCAGGTGCGAGCTCCAGGCCGCAAGAGCGGGACCGTTGGCGTGGACTCCTTCTCCGCAGGTGCGATGCCAGGGTCCCAGGCCCTTTTCTACAGGGGCGGTGATTTTATCGCAGGTGCGGGACCGCACCTGTGGTCCCAAGGTCGCAGGTGCGGAAATCACTGTTGCCAGCCCCTTTTAAGTTTCCAAATTATGGGTTTTTCTTCATTTTACCCACCATGAACTTCCATTAGAGAGCAACCAAGCTTGGGTAGCACCTCCCACGACCACCCACTGTAAGAGGTAAGTTAAACCCCATAAACTTCTTGTTTTAACATTTATTCCTAGTTAAATTCACTACTAAATCATCTAAAAATCATAGAATTAGGTAGTAATTTTAGGGTTCTTGAGGATTTTGTGACTTTCCATGTTAGGCCATGAATTCTTGTATAAATCACATAACTTCGATCCTTAGACTCCGGGTAATTGATTCCTTCATGAATTTTCGAAAATCTGAACGTGTGGGCCCGGGGTCGAATTTTAGTATTCTTGGAAGAATAGTAGGAAATGTATAATTAGGCTTGGGAATTGGTTTATTGAGTACTTATTGATGTTAATAAATCCATTATGTCTAGATATTACCGATTCGGAGTTGGATTCGAGAGGGAAGGCTGTGATTGAGGCTTGACTTGCATTTTTGGAGCCGAGGTAAGTGTTTGGCCTAACCTCAGCTTGAGGGATTAGGTATAGAGTCTTATTTGCTATGTGTAACTCATGTCCAACGTATAGGCGTGGTGACGAGTGCCTATATGTTGCGGTCAAGCATGCCCGTGAGTCAATTGTGATGAAACTTACTGTGTTCTTAATATTCCCCGTACTATGAGTAATTGGTGAATTAGTAGTGATACCTTGATGTTGTTTCATGACGTGGGGAGTTATTGAGTTATTTGTTTCAGTTGAGGCTTACACTATGAAATTGTATTTCTGATGCGAGGTTGGTTATAGCTGAGACCCTTGTTGGGCATTTGTTGAGTTTGTAATTTATGATTTCTCCTTTCCGGGACGATAGAATTTTATTGAGCATTTCCATGCACTTGAGACTTCTTAATGTTGACTTTCACATTATATTGTTGCTTTGTTTTATTATTTGTCGCACGAGGGGACATGCCGTGCCAACTGTTTGTTACTTATCACACGAGGGAACATGCCGTGTTGATCACTGATTATTATATACGCACGAGGGGACATTCCATGCCGAGTGATTGTGAGGTTATGCACGAGGGGACATTCCGTGTCGAGTGTTGTTATATACGTACGCGGGGACATTCCATGCCGAGTGTTGTTATATATGCACGAGGGGACATTCTGTGCCGAGTGATTGTGATGTTATGCACGAGGGGACATTCTGTGCCGAGTGATTGTGAGGTTATGCACGAGGGGACATGCCGTGCCTTATGTTGTTCATTATCTGTTTGAGAAGTTAAATTCCTGCCTTTATCTTTACATTTCAGTTATTACCCTGTTCTACCGTGCTAGCATTTTGTTGCCCCTTTTACCCCCAGCATGTTCTCCCCGTATCTGTCTTACTTGCTTATTTCCGTCGATATTTTCCTGTTATTATATAGAATTGCACAGGTACATATATTGTTGTCGGTCCTAGCCTCGTCACTACTTCGCCGAGGTTAGGCTCGGCACTTACTCAGTACATGGGGTCGGTTGTACTGATGCTACACCTGCACTTCTTTATGTTGTGCAGACTACGCAGCCGGACCCGGTGATCACTGACGGTCGGAGCATCTCATCAGTTCATACAGGAGACATCGAGGTAGACCCGCAGACGTTCGTGGGCCTTGGCGTCACCTTCTACTCTTCACTTTTAGCTCTGTCTTACTTTATATTTCAAAGATAGTCCTATGTACTTATTTTCAGACCTTGTTTTAGTAATCTCTTAGACAGTTCATGAGTATGTGACACCAGTTCTGGGTTTTGTATATGGGTTTTATTTCGAAATTGCTATGTTATATTTTGGTTATTGGTTAACCTTCACATTGCGGACCATCGATGCCTTAGTTATCTTGTTCGTTTTTTTTGTTAATGAGTTTTATTTAGTTCAATCGTTGGCTTGTCTAGCGGGTTCGACGTTAGACGCGGTCATGGCCCGAATGTGGGATTTTGGGTCGTGACAGTAGAGGGTCCGGTTTTAATTGGGGTTAGGATTTAAATAAAAGTGGCTAACTCATTAAATACCCAATTAAAATAGATAACTAATTTATAAAAATAACTGATAATTATAAAAATGAAATTGATGCTTAATAATATTTTTTTAAAAATATAAAATGACTAATTACTTGGTAAAATAGCATAAGTCATATGATTAGTCTATAATTGCAAAGTTATTGCAATTATAGCCAAAGAGTGTCAATTTGGCTAGTTGTGAAATAATTTGATCTTAATAGGACAAAAATAATAATATATTAAGTCAAGAAATGCTTTTAAAATCATTTGTAATGCAATTTTATAATTAATTATTAGGAATAAGACATTGGATAAATTAAAAATACGGGAAAATTGTAGAAAAATACCAATTGTTGTGAAAACCTGATTTTGCAAAAATTCCAAAATAATTTGAGGAAAAATTGGGTATCAACAGCTGCCCCTCTTTACCCGGGAAGGATGAAAGAGTTGTCGGGTAAAGACATGATGGCCAATTTTGACCGAGCGAAACGGTTCGAAGAGACTTAGGCCACATCCTGGTTTCTGATTTGCCTACATATCCCTAGTTTTACAGGAATCATGTCGTATGTAGTTCAGGAGTCATCGACGAAGTATACCGATGAAGTCTTACAAGAACGGACGCGAAGTACAGGGTTAGGCGAACACGACTGACGGGGTAGTTCGGGAGAACTGGAGCGGGACCGCTCCTGCCAGGACAACCAATAAATAAATAATACTAGCATATATTGTGCGTCATTTAAACATGATGCAAGTTCCCGTTGGACCATGAATGTTGTCTTTGGACGGTTAAGGATGACGTCTCTAGACCATGATGTCCTGGGCCATGAATTGCTTGACGCAGGATTCGCAGGCAATGAAATGATATTCTCGGGCTATGAAGATGGTGCCTCCGAACGATGACGCCTTTGAATAATGATATGCAGAATGATAAAAAGAGATCCTCAGGCCATGACATGGTGTTCTCGGGCTATGAAGATGGTGCCTCCGAACGATGACGCCTTTGAATAATGATATGCAGAATGATAAAAAGAGATCCTCAGGCCATGACATGGTGTTCTCGGGCTATGAAGATGGTGCCTCCGAACGATGACGCCTTTGAATAATGATATGCAGAATGATAAAAAGAGATCCTCAGGCCATGACATGGTGTTCTCGGGCTATGAAGATGGTGCCTCCGAACGATGACGCCTTTGAATAATGATATGCAGAATGATAAAAAGAGATCCTCAGGCCATGACATGGTGTTCTCGGGCTATGAAGATGGTGCCTCCGAACGATGACGCCTTTGGATAGGTTGGCGATATTTCAGCCCATGAAGATGCAATGGTATGATGCTAACAAGATAGAGCTTAGTCTTGTGAATTAAAGGGGTAGAGCGTAGCCCGAAATGAAAGGGAAATAAATAATGCTTGAGGCAGTGGTTGCTTTTTGAAAAGTAAATTGGAGGCAGCGTTTAGCCTCGGAAGGAAGAGTAGTAGCCTTATGCAATGCAGATGGAGGTAGAGTTTAACCTCGGAAGGCGGAATGGTAGCCTTATGCAAGCTGGAAGGCAGAATGGTAGCCTTATGAAATGCAGATGGAGGTAGAGTTTAACCTCGGAAGGTAGGATGGTAGCCTTATACAAATTGGAAGGCATAAAGGTAGCCTTATGCAAGATGCGAATGCAGATGGAGATAGCTTTAGTCTCGGAAGGCAGAAAGGTATCCTTATGCAATGCAGATGGAGGTAGAGTTTAACCTCGGAAGGCAGAATGGTAGCCTTATGCAAATTGGAAGGCAGAAAGGTAGCCTTATGCAAGATGCGAATGCAGATGGAGACATCGTTTAGTCTCGGAAGGCAGAAAGGTAGCCATATGCAGAAAATAAATGACGGTAGGAATTCTTAGCTGGTGATAAATTGCGGCATTATGATTATGGAGGTCATTGTGACTGCGGGGCATTATTTGTATTGATAATAGACGATGGAAAGTGTGATGGTTTTGAGGATTGTGATTTTGAACATGTTTATCCTTTTGTGTGGACATCGAGATTTGGCTTGCGATTGTGATGAAATTTGAGACTTCTCTACATGTTTGTTCTTTGTGCTTGCATCCACAAAAAAATCATGAGTTTTGTAAAGGGAAAGGTTAGTTCGTATCCCCTCTGGCTCTGCTTGACTCATTCGGCTCGATCTGCATTATTAGGGGTAGCATTTGATAAACAAGTTGTTTCAAGAATAAGTATGCATGATTTTGTAAAAGTATAACATAAACACATAATCTAAAATAGTTTTAGATGAACCGACGACCGTGACACGGTTCGAGACATTGCAACCTCTCTTGCTACGGAATTTTGAGGGTCCTCCCTAAAATTCTGCCCCAGTTTGACGGATGGATGCTTCTGACTGTTGCTCCTGCGACGATCGGCTGAACTTGCTTCGGAATTTTGAGGGTCCTCCTCAAAATTCTGCCCCAGTTTCAAATTGCGGGGAAAAATTGAATTTTTATTAAATTGTGACCGAAACCATAGGGCTTCCTACATATCCCCTCTTAAATGGGAATCAGGTCAGGCGTAGTTCAATTTACGTCACTGGTAAAAGCATAAAGGATTACACATAATAACGTTTGACTGCATCTGAATTGATTGGCTTTAGCTAGACTTCTCCGCCCATATCTGCAAGTATAAGTGCTTCTCCTGTCAAAAATCGATGAACCATGTATGGGCCTTGCTAGTTGGGAGAGAACTTCCCTTTGGCTTCATCTTGATGTGAAAAGATTTTCTTTAACACCAGTTGCCCTGATGTGAACTGTCTCGACTTGAATTTCTTGTTGAAGACTTCAGTCATTCTGTTCCGATAGAGTTGACCATGACAGACTGCATTCATTCTCTTTTCGTCTATGAGGGATAGTTTCTCATAACGGTTCTTTACCCATTCTGCGTCACTGAGCTCAGCTTCTTGTATAATTCTTAGAGATAGAATCTCAACTTCGGCAGGAATAACAGCCTCTGTGCCATAAACTAGCATTTAGGGAGTTGCCCCTGTTGATGTGCGGACCGTGGTGCGATATCCCAATAAGGAAAATGATAACTTCTCATGCCACTGCTTGTGCCTTTCTATCATCTTCCTTAGTATCTTCTTGATGTTCTTGTTTGGCGGCCTCAATAGCTCCATTCATTTGAGGTCTGTATGCTGTGGATTTCTTGTGGTTGATATTGAAAGTCTCGCACATAGCTTTCATCAAGTCACTGTTGATATTAGAACCGTTGTCGGTGATGATTGACTCTGGAACTCCAAACCGACAAACAATGCGGTCGCGGACAAAGTTGGCCACGACTTTCTTAGTAACTGCTTAGTAGGAGGCTGCCTCGACCCATTTAGTGAAGTAATCAAGGGCTACCAGAATGAACCTGTGTCCGTAGAAGGCGGCAGGCTCGATTGGTCCAATAACATCCATGCCCCAGGCGGCGAACGACCATGGTGAGCTTGTTGTATTGAGCTCATTCGGAGGTACCTTTATCATATCTCCATGTATTTGACAGCGGTGACATTTTTGGACATACTGGATGCAGTCCGTTTCCATAGTCATCCAAAAGTAACCAGCTCAGAGTATCTTCTTTGCTAGAAATGAACCGTTCATATGTGGGCCGCAGGTCCCAGCATGAATTTCCTCTAGTAGTTCTGATGCTTATTTTGCGTCAACACACCTTAATAGCCCCAAATCGGGAGTCCTCCTATAAAGGATTCCTCCGCTATGAAATAAATTGTTGGATAGTCTTCGAAGTGTGCGTTTTTGAGTGGGATTCGCAACCTCTAGGTAATCTCCTTTTGCCAAATACTCCTTGATATCATGAAACCAAGGTTTTCCGTCTGCTTCTGCTTCGACATGGGCACAATAAGCTGGCTGATTATGGGTCTTTACGGGAATAGGGTCAATAAAATTTCTGTCCGGATGCTGGATCATTGAGGACAAAGTAGCCAATGCATCGGCGAACTCATTCTGGATTCTGGGGACATGCCGAAATTCTATCTTTGTGAACCTCTTTCTTAACTCTTGTACGTGATGCAGATACGGTAGTATCTTGGAATTCTTGGTTGCCCACTCTCCCTGTACCTGATGTACCAGTAGGTCTGAATCACTGATCACTAACAACTCTTGGACGTTCATGTCAATGGCCATGTTGAGCCCTAAGATGCAGGACTCATATTCGGCCATATTGTTGGTGCAGGGGAATCTGAGTTTGGCGGACACCAGATAATGCTGGCGAGTTTCCGATATTAGGAATGCTCCAATGCCAACTCCCTTGAATTTTGCTGCTCCATCAAAGAACACCCTCCAACCGTCATAGGATTCTGCAATATCTTCTCCTATGAACGACACCTCCTCATCAGGAAAATATGTTTTTAAGGGTTCGTATTCTCCATCCACAGGGTTCTCGGCAAGATGGTCTGCCAATGCCTGTCCCTTGACTGCTTTCTGAGTTACATAAACAATGTCTAACTCACTCAGTAAGATTTTCCACTTGGCTAGCTTGCCAGTGGGCATGGGCTTCTGAAAGATGTACTTCAAAGGATCCATACTTGATATGAGATATGTGGTGTAGGCACAAACGTAATGCCTCAGCTTCTGAGCTACCCAAGTCAAAGCGCAGCAGGTGCGTTCTAATAGAGAATACCGGGCCTCGTATGGAGTGAACTTCTTGCTGAGATAGTAGATGGCTTGCTCCTTTCTTCTTGTTTCATCATGCTGCCCCAGAACGCAGCCGAAGGCTCCATCTAATACGGAAAGGTAGAGTAACAGAGGTCTACCTGGCTCAGGTAGTACCAGGACTGAAGGTGTTGAAAAATATTCCTTGATTCTGTCAAAGGCCTTTTGGAAATCCTCGGTCCATTTGGTTGCAACGTCCATCTTCAGCATTTTGAAGATCGGTTCACAAATAACTGTGGATTGTGCTATGAATCGGCTAATGTAATTAAGCCTCCCCAAGAAGCTCATCACGTCCTTCTTGTTCCTTGGCGACGTGTAAAGACCCATAAAATTGCATGTCTAAAATAATGCTCGAATAGGTCCCTGTGTTGTTATAACTGTAGAAACTTTTAAAACGGACCCATTTAGAGTAAAACGTATCCCAAAACTTAAAAGATAAAATTTTCCAAGAATTGCGCGTTATGCGACGCACTATGCGATCGCATAACAGGTATGCGGACCGCATAATGGCCACATACCTGGACACGCTACTATCCAAATTGAGGACAATTATGTGGCCCAGAATGCGATCCTATTTTGGGTATACGGGCCGCATAGTTGTCACATTCTTGCCCCATGGTTTTCCGAGGGAGGTTATGCGACGCACCATGCGATCGCATAACAGGTATGCGGACCGCATAGTGGTCGCATACCTGGGCATATTATTTTCCAATTTTGGTCCATTTTAGGGCCATTTCTGTGACAGGAATGCGGACCGCATAGCAGGAATGCGATCGCATTCCTGACCGCATTTATGTGTTGGGGCTCCTATTTTCTAAATTTAAAACCCGACCCCCTGTTTAATTAAACACTCCTTCCCTTCATTTTTAACGATTTTCTGACCAAGAATAGAGAGAGAAAAAATTAGTTCTGGAGAGAGGAGGTTTCAACATCATCCAATTTGATTTTCCAAAATCACTCAAGCCTGGAAATTTTTGAGTTATTGTCATCTTCTTCACTCAAAGACGTAAGTCTTCACCCCCAATTTCTCAGATGTGGTTAAGAATAAAGCACACATAGGTTGGTTCTTGAAAATTAAAGTTGAGACCTTGCATGCATGTGAGTTAAACTCCGTAATCTAGTAAAGGGAAACAAGTTTGGGTAATTATTCTCAAAAAGAGGTTAGTAATCTAAAGGGGGTCACATAGTGTTTGATAAAATGCCCAATTGAATTCAAGCTTCCTAATTCTAAGTGGAATATGTCACATTGTGGATTAGATTGACGGTGCTAGACGGTCCGGTGATTTGTGATAGAAATTAAAAAGAGGAAGTTCGACTCGAGGTATGTATGGATAACTTTAATCTTTGTAGTGTCAGCTTGTGGTGTCCAAGCATTCGGTATGAGTTTCTTGCTGAGTATATGTGAATTGATTGTTCTGAAGTACTGGGGTGTAAGATTTCGTTCTTTGATTATCTCAGTCGAGTATCATGTTAATTGAAACTGTGAAAGATTATTTCTTGTGAATGCACTATCATGTGCAAGGTTCGTTAAACGCTTGAATATGTTGGTATAAAAGAATGGTAGATAACCCAAATGTATGAATGTATCTAAGTGCTAAGGGGTGTGTAACAAGTGATGAAAAAGGATATGTGAATTGATTTAATTGAACTAAATGACCATGGTAAAATTGTACATGACCCCTTGTTTGGCAAGGTTTATTGTGCCTTAATTTTTATACGGATTGTTGGTCGTAATGAATTTGTATTCTTGTTGATAGGAATACTTGTGATTGAATTATTGATTGATAAAGACTATTGTGGACACATGATTGTTCGATTGTTATGAAAGTTTACTCTTGATGATATAAAGCCTTGTGAGTGAATTGTGGGTTGTTATTGTTGTTATGAAATGTGATTGTTCGGTGTGATCGGGTTGCACGCCGCAACACGAGGTAATAAGGGTGGAGAGGTAACAAGAGTGGAAAGTGAATTGTATGGTGGGATCGGGTTGCACGCCGCAACAGAATGTAATAAGGCTAAAATGTGATTGTACGGTGGGATCGGGTTGCGCGCCGCAACGGGAAGCAATAAGGGTGAAAATGTTGAGAAGGAATAAGGGTGGAATGTGGTTGTGTTGAAATGAGGATTGGTGAAACTCTTGATCGTAGTTGTTTCTGTTTCTGTGCAATACTTGTTGGTTCCATTAACTGTCTCTTATCTATGTACTGTTTGATTTTACTTAAAATAAAGCTTGTTCCTACATACTAGTACTATTCTACGGTACTAACGTCCCTTTTGTCGGGGGCGCTACATCTTTTATATGGATGTAGGTGGTTCCATAGCAGGTAGCTCAGTCCGCCGTTAGTGGTGCCTCCTCTTTATCTCTACAGCAGTTTTGGTGAGCCCCACTCCTTCTCAGGGCCGTGTGTGGATTATACCATTCTATTTTTGCTTATGTTAAAAAAGTATAGCCGGGGCCTTGTTGCCGACAAGTTTATGTAAAACTCCTAGAACTCTTAGAGGCTCCGTAGACAGTGTGTGGATTGTATATACATATATAACTATTTTGGGCGATAGTTGTACTCACTCGTAAATTTGGATCGTAAATCAGAAATGTCGTATGTAACTTGTATGTTTTGGATTATCTATTGTTGAAAGTTAAAAGATGAAAAATGGAATCATGTTGTAAATTGTACTTTGAATCTAGATTGTCTAACTCTCATGGAATAATGAACGTTATGAACACGGGGCAATACGTTGGGTAGGAAAGGCAATCCAGGTCCGCTTGACTGGGTTCATCTGGTCAGGCGCCGGTCTCGTCCCTCGATTTTGGGGCGTGACAAACTTGGTATCAGAGCCTAAGGTTTTAAAAGTGTCTTAGGATGTCCCGGAGCGGTGTCTAGTAGATCCCTTCTTATCGGTGTGTTGTTGACCACATCTATAATTAGGGGGCTGCATGGACATTTAGGAAAATACCCTTTCACTGTTACTCTGTATCGTGTGATGAAGTGAAAGGTGAGAATGTCTCTATCTAACTCGTGTATTGTCCTAATTTTTAGTAAATGGCGCCCAAGAAGAGAGCTCGGCTCGGCCTAGAGACCAATGACACCCCAAGTGTGGCCATAAATCCTTTATTTGATGGTGCGGGTGAGAATGATTCCCCGACCTTAAATCTGCCTGACTCCTCCGTGCCAGGCTAGTCTATCCCTATTCCTGCTCCAGCAGAGGGTACTGAAATCCCTCCCGCTGGTGTTCCTGATCCTTCCTCAGTCCCAGCTTCCGGTCCCAATATTTCTGATAGGGACCTCAGGGGAGCTATTCAGATGTTGACTCAGTTAGTGGCCTCCCAGGCCCAAAGATCGCAGGCTGCCCCTGCGTCCTCTAGCGAGCAAGGGGATTCTTCAGGTTCTAGGGTCAACCAGTTTCTGCGGTTAGCCCCCTCCAGAGTTCACAGGCACCGACGCAGAGGCCGATCCTCAAGATTTTTTAGATGAAATATACAAGACTCTCTGGGTTATGAAGGCTACTGAAACAGAGGGAGTTGAGTTAGCTTCCTATCGTCTAAAGGGGGCATCATATTCATGGTTTGAGATGTGGGAGAGTTCCTGTGGATATGGGAGCCCTCCCGCGAGGTGGGTCGAGTTTGTAGATGCTTTCATGGATTATTTCTTGCCTGCCGAGGTTATGGAAGCCCGTGCTGCAGAGTTTGAGGTCCTTAAGCAGGTCCACATGAGTGTGTGGGAGTACCATATGGAGTTTGTGCGCTTGTCCAAGTATGCTACCCATATGATGCCGACTATGGAGGCCAGAGTTCGTCGGTTTGTTCAGATCCTTGGTCCCTTGGTTGTCAATGAGGCTGCTACAGCTGCTTTACATTCAAATATGAACTATGGTAAGATTGTGGGCTTTGCCCAAGCTACGGAGGCTCGGAAATTGAAGATAAGAATGGAGAGGGAGGGTAGTAGTAGGGCTCGGTCAGCGGGCAACCCTAGGAGTTATGTTCGAGGTGGGAGATCAGCCCTTGGGAGAGGGTCAGAAGGGCCATCTCAGTCCTATGCTCAGTCTTCGGCCAGTGCGCCGCCATCAGGGAAAAACTATCAGTAGGGAGCTCGCTTTGGGCCCAGTTCAGATGGCAGGAGGTTCCACCAATCAGGTCGTTATGATGGGAGGTTTCAGCAGCAGCGGAGGGTCCCATGCCCTAAGTGTAGGAGGTCCCATTCTGAGCCATGTTACCTGGATATTCCGGTATGCTATAGATGTGGAGTGAGGGGCCATGTTCAGCGAGATTGTCGTGCGCCCAGCCAGGGCACAGGTAGAGGTACTTCTCAGCCATCCAGTTCTTTGGCCGCTACATCTACAGCACTCCCTCCAGCTCCAGCAGGGCACGGTGCAGCTAGGGGTAGAGCACGAGGTCAAGGGGGACCCAGTCGGTTCTATGCTTTGAGTGGTCTCCAGAGTGCGGAGGCTTCTCCAGATGTTGTCACAGGTATTCTGACTGTCCAATCGCATGATGTTTATACTTTTATTGATCCCGGGTCTTCATTGTCATATGTTACTCCATTTATTGCTTCGAGTTTTGGAATAGAACCCGAACAGCTTCATGAGTCGTTCTCAATGTCGACTCCGGTTGGTGATTCTATTACGGCCGCGCGAGTCTATAAGAATTGTGTTGTCACGGTGTGTGGTCGAGATACCACGGACGATCTTATTAGGCTAGGAATGTTAGATTTTGATGTGATCATGGGAATGGATTGGCTTTACTAGTGATTTGCTAAACTTGACTGCCGAACCAGAATTATGAGGCTCGAGTTTCCTAATGAGCCAGTTATCGAATGGAAGGGTAATGATGTTGTGCCGAGAGGTAGGTTTATTTCCTATCTTAAGGCCTCCAAGATGATCCGAAAGGGGTGCATCTATCATTTGGTCCGGGTTGCGGACACCACTTTAGAGGTACCTGCTCCCGAGTCCGTGCCGGTTGTGAATGAGTTTCTTGAAGTGTTTCCGGATGAGCTTCCTGGGATCCGCCAAATAGAGAAATCGATTTCGGGATTGATGTATTGCTAGATACGCAACCAATATCTATTACACCATACAAGATGGCGCCAGCAGAATTCAGAGAGTTAAAAGAACAATTGAAAGATCTATTAGAAAAGGGTTTCATTCGGCCAAGTGTGTGACCTTGGGGCGCACCGGTTCTTTTTGTCAGGAAGAAGGATGGATCGCTTCGAATGTGTATTGATTATCGGCAGCTCAACAAGGTGACCATCAAGAATAAATATCCACTGCCTTGGATAGATGATTTGTTCGATCAGTTGCAAGGTGCCAGATTCTTCTCAAAGATTGATTTACGGTCCGGGTATCACCAGTTAAAGGTCAAGGAGCAGGATATTCCTAAGACCTCCTTCAGGACTCGTTATGGGCACTTTGAATTTCTGGTAATGTCCTTTGGGCTAACCAATGCCCCAACAGCTTTTATGGATCTTATGAATCGGGTTTTCAAGTCGTTTCTTGACTCCTTCGTGATAGTCTTCATTGGTGATATCCTTGTCTATTCGCGAAGTCAGGAAGATCATGTTAATCACCTCAGGGCAGTTCTGCAAACTCTTCATCAGCACCAGTTGTATGCAAAGTTTTCGAAATGTGAGTTTTGGCTAGAATCAGTCACCTTTTTGGGCCATGTTTTTCTAGGGAAGGGATTCAAGTTGATCCCCAAAAGATCGCAGCGGTGAAGGAATGGCCTACACCAATGACCCCGACGGAGATTCGTAGTTTCTTGGGTCTAGCTGGGTATTATCAAAGATTTGTGGAGGAATTCTCTACTCTCGCCTCCCCATTGACCAAGCTGACGCAGAAAGCAGTCAAGTTTCAGTGGTCCGATGCTTGTGAAAGGAGTTTTCAGGAATTGAAATCAAGATTGACTTCGGCACCGGTGTTGACCTTGCCAGAAGGTACAGAAGGATTCGTGGTTTATTGTGATGCTTCGAGGGTTGGTTTGGGGTGTGTGTTGAAGCAGTGTGTTAAGGTAATAGCGTATGCTTCAAGGCAGCTCAAGAATCACGAGAAGAATTATCCGACACATGATTTGGAACTCGCAGTGGTTGTGTTTGCGTTGAAAATCTAGAGGCATTATCTTTATGGGGTCCATGTGGACGTGTTCACAGACCACAAGAGTCTTCAGTATCTATTCAAGCAGAAGGAGTTGAATTTAAGGCAGCGAAGATGGTTAGAATTGCTCAAAGATTATGATATGAATATCTTGTACCATCCAGGAAAGGCGAATGTGGTAGCCGACGCTCTTAGTCGGAAATCCATGGGTAGCCTGGCACATTTAGAAGCCGGTCAGAGACCTTTGGCTCGAGAGGTTTATCAGTTGGCCAGTCTTGGGGTCGGTATTTTGACCTCAGATGAGGGGGATGTCGTGGTGCATAATGGAGTGGAGTCTTCACTTGTAGCGGAAGTCAAGGAAAAGCAATTCCGAGATCCAGCATTGGTGCAATTGAGGGAAGCAATTTTGAATCACAAGAATCCAGCTTTTTCACTCGGCAATGATGACAGTGTCTTGTGGTGCCAAGGAACGTTATGTGTTCCAGATGTGGATGATCTCCGAGAGAGAGTAATGGCAGAGGCTCATAATTCTAGGTATTCTGTTCACCCAGGTTCTAAGAAAATGTATCGCAATCTCAAGGAAATGTATTGGTGGAATGGTATGAAGAGGTGTGTGGCGGACTTTGTGGCTAGGTGTCTGAACTGTTAGCAAGTGAAGGCTGAACATCAGAGGCCCGGTGGGTTGACACAACTTATATAAATACCGATGTGGAAATGGGAGATGATCAATATGGACTTCGTGGTAGGGTTACCTCGCACCCAGCGCAAGTTCGACTCAATTTGGGTGGTAGTGGATCGACTCACGAAAGCAGCTCACTTCTTACTAGTCTAGTCCACCGATACTGCAGAACAGTACGCTCAGTTGTATATCAAGGAAATAGTCAGACTCCATGCCACTACAGTTTCTATTATCTCGGATCTAGGGGCCCAGTTCACAGCTAACTTTTGGAGGAAATTTCAGCAAGGTTTGGGTATTCAGGTAAATCTCAGCACAACTTTCCACCCACAGACGGACAGTCAAGCGGAGCGGACTATTCAGACGCTTGAGGATATGTTACGGGCTTGTGTTTTGGATTTCAAAGGTAGCTGGGATGATCACTTGCCGCTTATAGAGTTTGCTTACAACAACAACTAGCATTGTACGGAAGGAGATGTAGATTTCCGATCGGATGGTTTGAGGTTGGTGAGGCAGAATTGTTAGGACCAGATCTTGTGCATCAAGCTATGGAAAAAGTTAGAGTCATTCTGGAAAGGATGAAAACTGCTCAGATTCGTTAGAAGTCCTATGCGGATGTTCGTCGTAGGGATTTGGAATTCCAAGTAGATGATTGGGTATTCTTGAAGGTGTCTCCCATGAAGGGAGTGATGCGGTTTGGGAAGAAAGGGAAATTGAGCCCTAGGTATGTCGGGTCGTATTGAATCGCTCAAAGGATGGGACAGGTGGCCTATCGGTTGGAATTTCCCCCTGAATTGTCATTAGTACACCCGGTGTTCCATGTGTCTATGTTGAAGAAAGTGGTTGGCGATCCATCCGCCATTGTTCCAGTTGAGACTATTGAGGTTAATGAAGAATTATCGTATGAAGAGGTTCTGGTTGCTATTCTTGATAGGAAAGTCCGTAGGTTGTGGAACAAAGAAATTGCTTCAGTTAAAGTGTTGTGGCGAAGTCAACAAGTCCAGGAAGCCACGTGGGAAGCGGAAAATGAAATGAAATAAAAATATCCCCATTTGTTTGAACAAGTCTAGTAGTGATCGTGAGAACTGCCATCTCTAAGTGAATACACCTTTGTGTTTAATTTTGTGCAAGCACACTTCACTCTCCTAATTTCCTTATTATTGTAACATCTCAAGTTGTGCCATATTTGTGTATGTTGTGATTATTTGGGAAATGTGCAGCTCTTTGAAGTAAGCTAAAACTATGTGCAATTCATGTGGTAGTTAAATGATATGCAAGTTGTGGTGTTAACTGAAATATGTATAAGCATGTTGAAGTAATTGAATTGTATATGATTTGATGGGACAACTGAATTATGTGAAAATTGTTGGAGTAAATGAAATTATGTGAAACTCATGTGATGGTTAAATGATTAATTGAAGTGTAGATTGGTAATGATTAATTGAAGTATATACAACATGTTGAAGTAATTGAATATATGCAAGTTGTTGAGGTAACAAGGTTATGTACAAGTTGTTAGAATAACTGCATCATGTAGCATTAAATTGGAAATATGTTTCGGGGGCTGTCTGACAGGTATATAGGCCTAGTTACAAAGGAAACTCTGGCGAAATTTTCAGAAAATATCGGAGTTAGTGAAAATTTGGGGGTTGGCATATTGTGTTTTCAAAACCAAGCGATTTCCCGATCCTCATTCGAGGACGAATGATTTTAAGTGGGGGAGGATGTAAAGACCTATAAAATTTCATGTCTAAAATAATGCCCGAATAGGTCCCTGTGTTGTTATAACTGTAGAAACTCTTAAAACGGACCCATTTTGAGTAAAAAGTATAACAAAACTAAAGATAAAATTTTTCAGGAATTGCGTGTTATGCGACGCACTATGCGATTGCATAACAGGTATGCGAACCATAGTGGCCGCATACCTGGACAGGCTACTGTCCAAATTGAGGACAAATATACGGCCCAGAATGCGATCACATTTTGGGTATGCGGACCGCATAGTTGTCGCATTCTTGCCCCATGGTTTTGCGAGGGAGGTTATGCGACTCACTATGCAATCGCATAACAGGTATGCAGACCGCATAGTGGTCGCATACCTGGGCATATTGTTTTCCAATTTTGGCCCATTTGAGGGCCATTTCTGCGACAGGAATGCGGACCGCATAGCAGGAATGTGATCGCATTCCTGACCGCATTTCTATGTCGGGGCTCCTATTTTCTAAATTTAAAATCCGACCCCCTGTTTAATTAAACACTCTTTCCCTTCATTTTTTAACGATTTTCTGACCAAGAATAGAGAGAGAAAAATAGAGTTCTTGAGAGAGGAGGTTTCAACATCATCCAATTTGATTTTCCAAAATCACTCAAGCCCGGAAAATTTTGAGTTATTGTCGTCTTCTTCACTCAGAGAGGTAAGTCTTCACCCTATTTTCCCAATTTATCAGATGTTGGTTAAGAATAAAGCACACATAGGTTAGTTCTTAAAAATTAAAGTTGAGACCTTGCATGCATGTGAGTTAAACTCCATAATCTAGTAAAGGGAAACAAGTTTCGGTAATTATTCTAAAAAAGAAGTTAGTAATCTAAAGAGGGTCACATAGTGTTTGATAAAATGCCCAATTGAATTCAAGCTTCCTAATTCTAAGTGGAATATGTCACATTGTGGAATAGATTGGCGGTGCTAGATGGTCTGGTGATTTATGATAGAAATTAAAAAGGGGAAATTCGACTCGAGGTATGTATGGCTAACTTTAATCTTTGTAGAGTCACCTTGTAGTGTCCAAGCATTCGGTATGAGTTTCTTGCTGAGTATATGTGAATTGATTGTTCTGAAGTACTGGGGTGTAAGATTTCGTTCTCTGATTCTCTCAGTCAAGTATCATGTTAATTGAAACCGTGAAAGATGATTTCTTGTGAATACACTATCATGTGCAAGGTTCGTTAAACGCTTGAATATGTTGGTATAAAAGAATGGTAGAGAACCCAAATGTATGAATGTATCTAAGTGCTAAGGGCTATGTAACAAGTGATGAAAAAGGAGATGTGAATTGATTTAATTGAACTAAATGACCATGGTAAAATTGTACATGACCCCTTGTTTGGTAAGGTTTATTGTGCCTTAATTTTATACGGATTGTTGGTCGTAATGAATTTGTATTCTTGTTGATAGGAATCCTTGTGATTGAATTATTGATTGATAAAGACTATTGTGAACACATGATTGTTCGATTGTTATGAAAGTGTACTCTTGATGATATGAAGCCTTGTGAGTGAATTGTGGGCTGTTATTAATGCTATGAAATGTGATTGTTCGGTGGGATCGGGTTGCACGCCGCAACACGAGGTAATAAGGGTGGAGAGGTAACAAGGGAGGAATGTGAATTGTATGGTGAGATCGGGTTGCACGTCGCAACAAAATGTAATAAGTCTGAAATGTGATTGTACGGTGGGATCGGGTTGCACACCGCAACGGGAAGCAATAAGGGTGGAAATGTTGAGAAGAAATAAGGGTGGAATGTGGTTGTGTTGAAATGAGGATCTGTGAAACTCAGGATCGTGGTTGTTTCTGTTTCTGATCAATACTTGTTGGTTCCATTAACTGTCTCTTATCTGTGTATTGTTTGATTTTACTTAGCGTAAAGCTTGTTCATGCATACTAGTACTATTCCACGGTACTAACGTCCCTTTTGCCGGGGCGCTACATCTTTTATATGGATGTAGGTGGTTCCATAGCAGGTAGCTCAGCCCGCTGTTAGTGGTGCCTCCTCTTCATCTCTTCATCAGTTTTGGTGAGCCACACTCCTTCTCAGGGCCGTGTGTGGAATATACCATTCTCTTTTTGCTTATGTTGAAAAGGTATAGCCAGGGCCTTGTTGCCGGTAAGTTTAAATAAAACTCCTAGAACTCTTAGAGGCTCCGTAGACACTGTGTGGGTTGTATATACATATATCGTCACGACCCATCTCCGGTCCAGGTCGTGATGGCGCCTAACGGCGAGGTTAGGCAAGCCAACGAACAACAATAACAATGAAAATGCGGAATACAATAACAATATGGGGTAAGGTCGTAGAAACAAGCTGAACCACAGCTAGTCCCAATACATATACAAACCCCGATAACTACAACAAGTGTGTGCAAGGACTAGTGTCACAGTGTCAACGGGCGGCTACATAGATACAATAGCAGAAATACATATACAAAATATACAAGCCGCAGTCTGGAACAAAAGACTGAGCAAAATGAAACTAGAAGGCTCCAGAGGTGCTGTCAGGAAAACGCCAAGAAGACAGCTCACCGTGTGGAGCAACGCCGCGATCAGTACCTATCAACTGACGGACGAACAGATGAACCAGCCTATATACCTGCACAGTCAAGTGCAGAAAAGAAAGAAAGTGCAGCATGAGTACATATAAATGAATTTGTAGAGTAGTGACGAGAAGTAGAATACATACTCACTAAGGTCAAGTACATAATAAAATAAAATACATGCTGAGCAATAAATCATATGAGAAAGTACATCAAGTATAAAAACATGTAAGCAACAATCAGTAACTGATCTCAAACATAGTCTTCCTTTGTAACCTATTCATAGTTATATTACTTGTTCTCTTTCTCATTATCGAAATGTATTACCTTTACTCTCAATTGTTCACTTCCCAGTACTCTGTATTGTTTCTCAACTCACCCTCGTACGATCCCAACTCAATGCAAATGCGGAGGAATGCAATGCGTATATATA
>ML534098.1:0-36508 GCA_005239535.1 Nicotiana rustica
GGGGAGGGGAGGGGTATAATGGCTATTTTATAAATGCCAAATGGCTATTTTTGCAGAAGCAAAGACTATTTTTTTTAATTTCAAATGGTTAAAAAAATTTTGGATTAAATTTTTTTTTTTAAAAATATAGCTGTTGGGCCCATTTAGGCCTGGTTGAACCGGCTCACTTAGAAGCCGGTTCCGGGCCCAAACGATCCCGGTCTCGCGGGGTTAATGGTTAGGACCGGCCCACTTAAGAGCCCAGACCCAAATGGTCCCGGGCTTAAACGGTTAGGCCCGTTTAGGCCCACTACCCATGTTTCCATGTGCGTTTGCTAAGTTAGACATATTTTTGACTTGAAATCAAAGAGTCTTGGACAAGAAAAAGTGTGAAGAATAACTTGTGTTATCAGAGAACTAGCACCCAAACAATCACTATTATTTTTAGCTCCACGATGGGCGCCAAACTGTTTACCTCGAAAATGGTGTTAACAATTATATTTGATTTGTGGTTCTAAAAATAGGTGATTTATTCTAATACTAGTAAATAATCAAGAAATGATAAGTGTAAGTAAGAAAAATGTGATAGTCAAACCAGTGTTATGACGGAACAGGGGGCCTCGAGCTCAGTGATCTCTGGGTCTCGAGGTCGGCTTTTTGCAGTTAGTAATGAACAATAAATGAAGAACGATAAATGAAGAATAATGAAGCTGAAGAATAATGTAGAGCACGTTAAACGAAAAGATCAGAGAATGTTCTATTGCAGTGAATGTTGTGTGTTGCAAAAATGATTAGGTTCCCCTTTATATAGGAGGGAAAACCCCCAACATAGTACATATCTAGTTATGACAAAGAATGCTATTGGTACAACTGTGTAACGGTCTAGTACGGATTTGTACTATCTCTTGCATACCTTATCAGTCTTAGCCACGTGCCTTTGGGAATTTCCCGCTCTTCCATGACATTCATCGATTTTGCATTGTCTTGAGGTAGGCCGTGTCGGGCCTTTGATGCACTCTCTCGAGGTATGCATTCTGAGATAGGGTTCGAACTCTGCTTCGATCCCTCTGAGCTCGAGCTTGGAAAAAAGACCTCGAAAGCAGACTCCTTCGATTTCGGCCGTATACAGATAGTCCCAACGTTTCTTAGAATGGAGTGATAAGAAATGATTTAAATTCCCGAGGTCCTTGACAATCATCATTCCTGTGACGTAACAACTATGCCCAATGCAGATCCCGGAGGGAAACCCTCGAGGAGATTCATGCTAAGGGCTTCGGTCTCTCTGAAGAGATAGAGCAGGCCTAGGCGGACGAGACTTACGCCAAGTTCCTCTTTTTTTCCGATGATGAAGCCAATGCTACAGAAGAGGCTGACGAGGGGGCTGGCCCCGAGGGGGTTGATGAAGGAAAAATCCCCGAAGGGGGAAAGACAAAATCCCCGACAGTAGACTAGGTCTTCTTTGGTTTTTGTAAAGGGCTCCATGTGCGAGTAAGTTTGTTTTCTGGGCCGGGCCCGGGCCTAAACAGGCCTAACGGGCCGAGTTTAAGTGGGCCGGGCATATGTGGACTGATCCTAAACGGTCCCGGGCCCAAACGGTCCCGGGCTCTGCGAGCCTTTGTGTAGTAATCGGCCCGGGCCCAGGCCCACACCCAAATAGTCCTGGGCTAAATGGGCCGGTCCCCGGGCCTAAGTGGGCTGTGACTATTTTTTTAAAATTTTTTTTGATCTAATGCAATTTCTTGGAAATTATGTTATATAATTGTGACTTTGATTTTGTAATTCAAATTTAAACAAAAAAATATTGTAAAGAGATATTCAAAGGAATGTGTTATAATTTTTACTATTATGGTATTAACAAAAAACACCAATATATTTCTTAGTCTTCCTCCCCCCAAGAATGAGAACAACAAGGTGCTAATATCACCATTGAGAAGAAAAAAAAAATTAATCAAGTGTGCCAAAATACAAGTTACATATTAGTTTACATTGTATCTCTTACAAATTTCATAAATCCTTCAAGTTCCGGAGAAATTTTCGTTGGTGGTGGCAGAAAAGAATCTTGTTCATCACCGCTTCCGGGCGAAGCAACATCCTCCGCAAGTTCAGCTAGCATTTCTTCATAAGCTTCGTCTACCTCTGGTTGTGATTCAGCAAGTCCAAAGTTTCTTCGTTCCGAACGGATCCAATCTATGAAGAGTACTGATTTTTCCAAGATCTCCCTCATAGACGCTCTATGATCACCGAGTTGAAGTCTTGCTTGACTGAAAACGCTCTCCGATGCCACTGTTGAAGCTTGAGTAGTTAAAATGTCTCGAGCCATCCTTGAAATAACCGGAATCACAAATATCTGTCTCTTAAAACTCATTATTGAGCCTAAAAAATAGGGATTATACCAATTAAAGAATATCACTACATTAACTTTAAAATTATCATATTTTCTATCTCATCAAATAATATGTCACTTGTCTCTCTAACTTCAAATTCTGAAACTTCTTCCGATCTCTTTGGAAATGTTGATGAACTAAATTAGAACCATTATGTAGGATATTGTATAATAGCTATTATGTGTATACATTTTATTATAAATTAATATTTGCATATTGTATATATTTGCAAAGTATATATATATATATATATATATATATATATATATATATATATATTGAAAGGATGAAAGAACTGAGAATTTACATCCTAAATTATGCAACGTGAGTCCCTACTTTTATGGAGAATGTAGTGTGGTATGAGATAATGTTACAATAATTAATAAATTGAAGAAATTTTAGGAGTTAATTATGGGAAACCATTCAAAATAGAATTCCCCTTTATTAGGAAATCAACCTTTTGTTAGAGTATATATTTTATACATTTGTTGTAGAATATGTTATTCTATTATTAGTTGTAGATTATGGAATATTTTTAGAATTCATAAGTAATTATGAAAATCTCCCTTTAGTGATGGGTTAAGTTCGGCACAATTTAACTAAATTCATATATTTTCAGTAGCCCTAATCATCACATGATTTTAGCTCAGACTGACCCATGAACAACAATTGCATTTTAAATCTTCTAAGGGTATGTTTGGTATGAACAACTATTTCAAACATACCATCAAGTCTCAAATCACATAACAGACCTACTCGAGGCCTAAAATCACATCAAACAACATCAAACCAACGAATCATTACCCAATTCAAACCTATTGAATCCATGAATATTCAACTTTCAATACTGTAACGACCCGACTGGTCATTTTGAGAATTTACACTTCTCTCGGTGGTTTTAGGGCATTATTAGCTCTGTATGATGTATTATGACTTGTGTGCATCGTCGGTTTCGGTTTTCGGGTGATTCAGTAGTTTGGAAGAATGAATTACATGTTTGAAGATTTAAGTTGGAAGAGTTGACAAAGTTTGACTTTTGAGTATTTGACATCGGATCGAAGTTTTGATGGTTCCGTTAGGTACGGATGGTGATTTTGGACTTGGACATAAGCCCAGATTTGCATTTGGTTATTTCTTGAAGGTTTCAGCACTATTTGACGAAAGTTGGATTTTTACGGTTTGGAATATTTATAAGTTTGACCGGAGTTGACTTTGATGATATCAGATTTGGATTATGGTTCCGGGAATTGGAATTGCTTATTTATGTCATTTGGGACTTGTGTGAAAAATTTGAGGTCATTCTGAGTTGATTTGATATGGTTCAACACGAGATTTGGAAGTTGAAAGTTCAAAAGTTTATTAAGTTTGATTTGGGGTGTGATTCGTGGTTTTGATATTTTTATGCGTGATTTGAAGCCTAGAGCAAGTCCTTGTTATGATATGAGACTTGTTGGTTTGTTCAGACGGGGTCTCGAGGAGCTCGGGTGAGTTTCAGATAGGTTTGGATTGTGTTGCGCTTGTTTTTGATGTTTCAACGTCGTTTCTTCAAGCATTTATGGTACCATATTAATCAAATGAGTTCCAATTTCTGTTTTTATTGAAGCATTAGATGGTATCGTAATTACGGATCCATATAAAAAAGAATGATCAAATTTGGACATCGTATGGGAGAGTTATGCTCATTTTAGTGTCGGAGAAGAGAGTTGGCCCTGGTACTTCCCAAATGCAAAGTTAGACCCGCATCTGCGACCCTGCGAGTGCGCAAAATGGAACGCAAAAGTGGACATGACAGATGGAAATGCGCAGGTGCGGAGTTTTTATCGCAAAAGTGAAAATCCCTATGTATAAGAAAATCAGACTGCATTCTTTTGGTATTTTGAGCATATCTTGAGTTCTAGAGCTGCGATTAAGGTGAATTTAGCGGTGTTCTTCTCGTAGTTTCATGGGGTTAAGTATATAACTAAAAATTTTATATTCTAATATGATCATGGAAGTTCATTTTTGAATTAATCCATATTTTGATTGGAAAATTAGGTTTTAAAAAAAAAATCAAAACCCTTTCTAAAGTGAATAATTGAATTTTGAACATTGATTCAGAGTCGGTATTGGATAAAATTAGTATGGTTGGACTCGTAATTGAATGAGTTATCAAATTTTGTGAGTTTTGTCGGGTTCCGAGGTGGAGACCCAGGTTTGACTTTTGGGTTGATTTTGGGCTTTTGATTAAGGATTCGACCATTATCGATTTGGTTTGTTTCCTTTAGCATTATTTGATGTATTTGAGATGCTTTTGGCTAGTTTTATGTCATCCGGAGGTCGGTGCGCACGAGATGGAAATTTTGGAGCATTGGTTGGATTGCTCGGTATTGTATTTAGCTTGTTCGAGGTAAGTAACACTTCTAAACTTGATGTTGAGGGTATGGCACCCTGAACTACGTGTTATGTGATTGACATTGAGGTGATGCGCATGCTAGATGATGGGCGTGGGGACGTGCAGCGTGGTAATGGTGATTTGGTCAATTCCATGGAACAACATAGCTATCTTATTTGAATATTCTTGCTGCACTCAATGTGTTAGAGCACTTGAGCTGTGGTTTATGCTGGAAATCATGTTTACGCTATATGGTGATACTATTGGGACCAATCGTGGTTGTTCATTGTTGTTTTGTTATTTGCTTAATTGTAGTTATGTTCTCACTCACATTCACATATCATATTTTAGTCTCTGTTATGGTATATTGTTATATCTTGTATCACTGATTAGGGTTTCTTAGGATGAGTGTTGTGATCCCGAGAGACCAGAGAGATTGATGACTAAGTAAGGACGAGGGCCTGTTGTGAGAGATATTTATGGGATCGGGTTGCACGCCGTAGCAAGCTTTATTGAGTCATGCCAGGATTTGGCTTATTATAGCACTTGGGCCGGATCGACCCCTCTAGAATCTGCACATCCATAGTGGGTACATATGCTAGCAGTTATTTACATTTGAGCTAGATCTGCCCTAGTTTATTTGCATTCATAAGCAACAAATCTAACCTTAGGTTGAAAGTAGTGACGAGATCGGACAGGGTCATAGTCCAACTCCAATAACCAGCAACAGTCATAACAATATAATAAAATGGTACATGAAAATAAATCAGAGGTAAGATACTCAAGTCGTTCGTAATTACAAAAAGATAGGCATGTTTTTCAAGTATAATAGTAAATCCCAAAACTTTCACCGAAAACACCAAAAGCATATGAGGAAGTTTGAAAACTGTGATTTTCCCAAAAACCCTTCAAAATAAATAAGATATTTCATTTACAGATAGCATGAGGAAAATACATCTTTATGCCTATATATCAATTAACAGGTGGAATCATGAATGTCACCAAAATCGGATAGCAGAAGGAAATGGATCTCTATGCATGTATCTCAAGTACACATGTCGAATGCAATGTATCTTAGTGATGAACTCATGTAATCACACTCTCAGAGTACTCAATCTCCCTGTCTCACAGTTTCCACTCATCACGCTCAATCACTCAACACACTCAGTCACTCAGTATAGTATAGGGCAGATCCACCCAAAACATAATAATTCCATGGTAGATTCAGCCGAATGCAAATGAACCAGGGCAGATCCAGTCCCAATGCAAATAAACCAGGGCAGATTATTGAGTACATGAGGTAGGTTGTACTTATATTACACTTCTGTACCTTGCTTGCAGATGTTGGATGCTGATGTTGCTACGTACGACAGAAGCTGGATCGGAAGATGTACCTGTGTTCCAGTTATGGGTATCACTTGTCCTTGGTAGCATTAGATTCGAATTCTGTTCAATTAAATTTCAAACAGACGTTGTACTTATTTCAAGTCAGTTTTGTAAAAATCTAATTCTTAGAAGCTCATGATTTGTACTACCAGTTCTTGGGAAATTCTTGTATAAAATCAGTTGTATTATCTTTTCTTCTGTTAATAAATCTCATTAAACTGGATAGTTAGTTATTGTCTTACCTAGCGGGTTGGATTAGGTGCCATCACGACTAGTTGGATTTTGGGTCATGACAAGTTGGTATCAGAGCTCCAGGTTTATAGGTTATATGGTCATGAGCAATTGTCTGGTAGAGTCTTGCGGATCGGTATGATGACGTCCTTACCTATATTTGAGAGGCTACATGCCATTTAGGATAAACTTCCCATCTTTCTTTCTTTATCATGCGACATTGATTCAACTTGAAGCATATCGCTTTGAATTTTTTCCACTCACTCGTATGCGTACGTGAGCGCTCGGTATCAGCTATACATCGAAGGCTTGTGATTCCATGGATGAGGTACGAAATGTGTTTTCTGTGTGCTGATGATCGGCCATTTTAGAGGACTTGATATCGGGTTTTGACTGTAGCTTGAGCATGGTGATTTTGGTTGTGTGAGCACGCGCTTTTGGACTTATATGTCCGGTGGTATTCCTATGAGTAGAGTTGTGGCTCGATGAGTGGTTGGATGGCTATATGATGAGTATGATGTGACTGCGAGATGTGTTCAGATGGTTTGAATGTGACTAGAAAAGTTCGCTTGAGATGTAAAAAGGTTTATTGGGTGCTTGATTTCTATCTTGACATGATGTATAGTCTCAGGTTATGAGTGTGTGGAAGGATCTTTCATGTTGTTTTATTATGGAACGAATTAGGTTCTCATGTCTTGCTGATGAGTTCAGACTCAGGAAAATTAAGTTATTGCGTAGTAGTTGTGGCTGTGAAAGGTTATAGGGAGATGTCAGTTTGAGGCTCGACAGGTGGGTTTTAACCTGCAGGGTAATCTACGAATGTGTGATCTGTCACGCCCCAAATCCGAGGGACGTGACCAGCGCTCAACCGAGTGAACCCGGCCGAGCAAGCCTGCTAGACACCTATCTACCTGACTCACTTGCGATCAAGAGGAAACATGATTTCATCAATTAGACAATGGGGAAACTTCAAGTGTGTTACTAAGCCGATTTATTGAGTACATCATTGATAAGTTTTAAGCACATATGTATCACAATATTGTGAAATAGGAATCAAAAGCGTAAACACTCACAGACTTCCCCAAAACCCTTACACGACCCACAACAATGTCTACGGAGAATTCTATAGATACAAAAGATAATTGTGAATAACGCCGACGACAAGGCCCTAGCTATATCTTAGCCTGTAGGATAAAAACAAAAGAAGTACATCATCATCCCCTGGAAGAGAAGGGGCTCACCAAAGTTACTGAGGAGGGGAAACGCTGCTAGCTGCGACTGGTACTGTCTACTAAGGGATCACCTACATCCATTCAAAGATGTAGCGCCCCTGACAAAAGGGGCGTTAGTGCGATCGAATAGTACTAGTATATTTAATTCATGGTTTTAGATGTTATTTTTGTGATTTGATCGCACGAGCAAGTTCGTGTGATGTTTCTAGACTTGCGTGCATGTTTGGTTTGGAGCCCCGAGGGCTCGCGTGAGTTTCAGATAGGCTACGGAGTGATTTTAGAACTTAAAAATTTGCTGGTGTAACTGTTGTCTGGTACAGGTCTATAATCTCGCATCTGCGAGATCAGGCTTCGCAATTGCAAAGCTGACAGACCTGGGAAATGCAACACATTGTTCGCAAATGCGAACAAGGCCTGGGAAGGCCATCCTCGCAGATGCGAGTTTTTGGATGCAAATGCAAAGGCCTTCAGATGTCGCAAATGCGATATTTATATCGCAGTTGCGACATTTAAATAGCAAAATTGAAGGCAACTGGAATTTCAAAGGGGTCGCAAAATGCGAACCTCTGATCGCATTTGCGATAACTGCAACCTGTTAAGTGGGATTTTAGACGGGATTTTCACCCATTTTTCAATTCTCTCAAATCCTAAACCTCCATAGGCGATTTTCTAAAGACTCAAAGTTCTCCAAATTATAGGTAAGTGATTCCTAACTAATTCCTTTCAATCCTTAACAACCTTGTACAAGATTTCAACCTAGAATCTAGAGTCTTCATGGTGGAATTGGGGGATTATTGGGAAAACATAGAAAACTATAATTTTGCATTAAAGGTTATTCCTGTAGCAATAATTAATGATATTAAACTAATTATGATTAGATACGAGAGTGTTGGAGGCAAATTCTAAAGGAAAAGTTGTGCTTGAGCAGTGAATTGCTTGTGAAATCGAGGTAAGTGTTTGGTTTAACCTGGACTTGAGGGAATATGAATCCCAACTTAAATGCTATGTGAAATTTCATGTGTGTGGTGATAGGTGAGGTGACGAGTATCTATAAACCACCAAATCATCTGCTTAACATGATCCCTTCCCCGGTTCCAATTCACTATATTCCTGTCTTGATTGCTTTTATGATTTTGATGTCTCCATGTCTACTTGTTTTCGCCAACTTGTTGTTAAATATTGTTTCACGTATTTGGAAGTGTTAGTTGTTCCATTGGATTCATTATGGTACATAAAAGGTTGAGCTGGTTGATAGTGTTTACGATACATTCCGGTTGGTTTCATTGTGAAATGATAATTGATGAAGTTTATGAATAGTACAACTTTCTGTTTACAATTGTTGAGACATAAATATTGTGAAAGGCTTCGACCTAAATTATGAAATCTTTTTATAAATAAAGAGATGTGAATGATGGTAGGAGCGGGTTGCACGCCACAACAAGGAGTAATAAAGGTGGACAGTTGGGATCGGGTTGCATGCTGCAACAGGAGAAGTAAGGGTGATATATATATGGAGGAGAAATAAGGGTGGACAGGTGGGAGCGTTTTGCGCGCCACAACAAGGAGCAATAATGGAGGATATTCATGTTTTACTGATTTTATGATAAAGACTGGAAAACTCACTGTTTTATTTAATGGTTCTCATACTATGTTTTTACTGTTATTTAAATTGGAAATTTGGAAATTTTAGTAAGAATTGGTTATAGATGAGACCTAGAAAAGGTGGCTGAGTTATTTTATTTATTGCTGCAAATTACTGTTTATTTAGTTTAGTAGTTCCTTCTTGTTTTATTACATTGTATTCAGGTTATATTATAAATGCCCCGCCGTAGCCTCGTCATTACTTCGGCGAGGTTAGGCTCGACACTTACCTGTGTATGGGGTCGGTTGTACTGATACTGCACTCTGCACTTCTTGTGCAGATCCAGGTACCGGCCAGAGCTAGGTGGTAGTAGTAGCTGATATTGTTCGCATGGAGACACGAGGTAGATGTGCTGGCATCCGCAGATTACTAGAGTCTTAACCTATTTATTCATTTACTGTTTTACATAGTTCGATACAGATACATATTTTCTTTCAGCCCAATAATTGTAGTGTTCTTTAGTGGTTTGTGAATTGTGACTCCAGAGCCTGGTTAGTTATATATATTGGCATTAGTTCTTGGTTCGTTCATTATTTCAATTATTATTCTTGATCCACATATTGGATAACATTAATTCTGCATCATTTTAAACTGCTTACTGATAATTAAATGAATTCTTAAAAGGAAATGGTTAGCTGGACTCTAACATTGGCTTTCCTATCAAGTATGGTGTTAGGCTCCATCACGATCCCGAGGGTTGGGAATTTGGGTCGTGGCAAGTTGGTATCAGAGCACTAGGTTGCCTAGGTCTCACAATTCACGGACAAACGTAGTAGAGTCTGAGGGATTGGTATGGAGACGTCTGTACTTATCTCTCAGAGGCTATCAAGTTAGGAACAAACTCATTTTTATTTTTACTCTATTGTGCGATTCTTGTTACCTAAAATACTGATTGAACTTTTCTATTCTCCCGCAGATGGAGAGAACACATGCTTCTTCTTCCGCTGACCAGCAATCAGGTCCTGCAGCAGCAACAGCTCCTACTAGGGGAAGAGGCCGAGGCAAGGCAGGACTCAGCCCATTGCTTAGGCAGAAGCCCCAGCTGCGGAGCCCCAGATAGAGGTTGATGAGGGGGTTCCAGCTCAGACCGTTCCAGCGGGCCCCGCTCAGGTCCTAGAGGGGTTTATTGCTACCCCGGTACTTCAGGATGCTTTGGTCCGATTGGTGGGCCTTATAGAGAGTGTAGCCAAGACTGGTGCACTCCCCGTAGAAGCAACCATATCTCAGGCTGGAGGAGGGGTCCAGACTCTGGTTACCCACACTCTCGAGTAGACTACTCCTCAGATTCAGACCCCAGCAGCCAATCTAGTTGGGGTAGCTCAGCCAGTTGCTACAGTGCCGTTTGTTGACGGGGCAACCATGTCCTATGATGCTTTATGGATATTGGATAGGTTCATCAAGCTATTTCCTATTCATTTTAGTGGTGCCACTTCAGAGGATCCTCAGGAATATCTTGACAGCTGCCATGAGTTTCTTCGGAACATGGGTATTTTGGAGACCAATGGGGTCGATTTTGCTGCCTTTCAGATGACTGGTTCCGCCAAGAAATGGTGGAGGGATTATTTGTTGTCTAGACCAGCTGGGTCGCCTTATTTGACTTGGGATCAGTTTTCGCATATCTTTTTGGAGAAGTTTATGCTAATCACTACTAGGGAGGAGAACCGTCGTCGGTTTAAGCGTCTTCAGTAGGGCAGCATGACTGTTACCCAGTATGAGAATTGTTTTGTGGATTTGACCCATCATGCTATTTTTTTATTACCTACAGAGAGAGAGAGAGAGAGAGATAGATAGATAGATAGAGAGAGAGAGAGAGAGAGGGTCAGGCGATTTATTGAGGGCCTTGCTTAGCTAATCACGTTGCAGATGGCTAAGGAGACAGGGACCAAGATTTGTTTTTAGGATGCGGCCAATGTGGTCAGGAGAGTTGAGATTTTTCTTGGATTGGGAGGTCAGAGTTCGGACAAAAGACCTTGTCATTTCGGTGGATTCAGTTGTGCCTCATCCGGAGGCAGGGGTACTCAGGGTAGAGGCCATTCTTCGAAGCCATTTCAATATGCACTGGCATCCCATGGTGCCTCAGGTGGTCGTGGCTCTTACTTACCTTATCCTGATCAACCAGTATCTATCAGAGCACCTCCTCTTTAGAGTTATTATCGTGGTCATCCGGCTCGTCAGGGTCAGCCTCAACATTAGGATGGGTGTTATGTGTGTGGTGAGTATGGGCATATTCGGAGAGCTTGTCCAAATTTTTTAGGTAATCAGCCTCAGTACCAGAATTCTCGTGCTATAGTTCCGGCACCAGCTGAAGCACCACCTGCCCAGCCAGCCAGGGGTAGGGGTCAGGTAGTTAGAGTTAGATGTTAGGATGTTAGAGGTGGAGGCCAGCCCGCTAGAGGTGGAGGTTCACCTGTCAGAGGTCGTCCCAGAGACATGGTGCGAGTGATGGGGCCCCGCCCTTATTGTATGCGTTTCCAGCCAGACCTGAGACGAAGTCCTCCGATGCTGTTATCATAGGTACCTTTCTCTTTGCAGTATAGATGCTTCAGTTCTGTTTGATCTGGGGTCTACTTATTCTTATGTATCATTTTATTTTGCCTCATATTTGGTCATGCCCCGCGATTCCTTGAGTGTCCCTGTTTATGTGTCTACATCCGTGGGGGATGCTATTGTGGTAGATTGTGTGTATCATTCGTGTTTAGTCGTGATTGAGGGTCTTGAAACCAGTGTGGACCTTCTGCTTCTCGACATGGTTGACTTTGACAGCATATTGGGTATGGATTGGCTGTCGCCTTATTATTCCATCTTGGACTGTCACGCCAAGACAATTACTTTAGCTTTTCCAGGTTTGCCTCGATTAGAGTGGAAATGGACTCCTGTTCATCAATCCAGCAGGGTTATTTCTTATACCAAGGCTCGTCGCATGGTTGAGAAGGGGGTTTTAGCTTATCTGGCTCATATTCGTGATTCTAATGCCGAGGTTTCTTCTATAGATTCGGTGTCTATTGTTCATGAGTTTCCCGAGGTCTTTCCGGCAGACCTGCCGGGGATGCCAGCTGACAGGGATATTGATTTTTGCATTGATGTAGCTCCGGACACTCAGCCTATTTCTATTCCTCCATACCGGATAGCCCCACTAAAATTGAAAGAATTGAAAGAACAGCTGGAAGACTTTCTTGATAAGGGCTTCATTAGACCTAGTGTCTCGCCCTGGGGACCGCTGGTTTTGTTCGTGAAAAAGAAGGATGGATTGATGAGGATGTGTATAGACTACCGGCAGTTGAACAAAGTTACGATCAAGAATAAGTATTCGTTGCCAATAATTGATGATTTGTTTGATCAGCTTCAGGGTGCCAGGGTGTTTTCGAAAATATATTTGAGATCGGGCTACCATCAGTTGAATATTAGGGCATCCGACGTCCCTAAGACAACCTTTCGGACGAGGTAAGGGCACTTTGAATTTCTGGGGATGTCTTTTGGCTTGACTAATGCCCTAGCAATATTTATGCACTTGATGAATCATATTTTCAAGCCTTATTTGGATTCCTTTGTAATTTTGTTCATTGATGATATTCTGATATACTCCCGCAGTCGGGAGGAGCATGAGCAGCACCTCCGGATAGCACTCCAGACCTTGAGGGATAGTCAGTTGTATGCAAAATTTTCAAAGTGCGAGTTCTGATTAGATTCAGTTGCTCTCTTGGGCCATATCATATCAGCAGAGGGTATTCAGGTAGATCCTAAGAAGGTAGAGGCAGTCAAGAACTGGCCTAGACCCACTTCAGCCAAGGAAATCAGGAGCTTCTTGGGTTTTGCGGGTTACTACCGTCGTTTTGTGGAGGGGTTTTCACATATAGCAGCTCCCATGATGAGATTGAATCAAAAGGGTTCCCCATTCAAATGGTCGGACGAGTGTGAGGAGAGCTTTTAGAAGCTCAAGACAGCTTTGACTTCAGCACCGGTGTTGGTGTTACCATCAGGTTCATGATCTTTCACGGTATATTGTGATGCCTGCCATGTTGGGTTGGGAGCGGTATTGATGCAGGAAGGCATGGTGATTACATATGCGTCTCAGCAGTTAAAGATTCATGATAATAACTATCCTGTCCATGACTTTGAGTTGGCAGCCATTGTTCACACGTTGAAGATTTGGAGGCACTATCTTTATGGCGTGCCGTGTGAGATTTACACGGATCATCGTAACCTTCAGTACTTGTTCAAGCAAAAGGATCTTAACTTGAGGCAGATGAGATGGTTAGAGTTATTGAAATACTATGATGTCACGATATTGTATCATCGGGGAAAGGACAATGTGGTGGCCGGTGCATTGAGTAGGAAGGCAATAAGCATGGGCAACCTTGCATTCATTCCAGTCGGTGAGAGGCCGTTAGCTTCAGCTATTCAGACTTTGGCTAATCAGTTCGTGAGGTTGGATATTTCACCCAGCTGTGTTTTAGCTTGTACAGTCGCCCGGTCTTCCTTGTTTGAGAGTATCAGAGATCAGCAGGATGATGACCTGCATTTGATGGTCCTTAGGGACACAATTTGGCAGGGTGGTGAAAAGTAGGTTACAATTGGAGATGACGGTGTTTGAGGATGCAGGGTAGAGTGTGCGTCCCTAATGTTGATGGGCTTCGTGAGTTGATCCTTGAGGAGGCTCACAGTTCTAAGTATTCTATTCACCCGGGAGCTGCCAAGATGTACCAGGACTTGCGGCAGCATTATTGGTGGCGAAGAATGAAGAAGCATATTGTTGCTTATTTTTTTCGATGCTTGGATTGTTAGCAGGTGAAGTATGAGCATAAAAGACCCGGTGGTTTTCTTCAGCAAATAAAGATTCCTGAGTGGAAGTGCGAGCGCACTATGGACTTTGTTGTTGGACTCCCACGGACTCAGAGGAAGTTCGACACCGTTTGGGTTATTGTGGATAGGCTGACTAAATCAACACATTTCATTCCGGTGGCAAGTACTTATACTTCAGAGCGGTTGGCAGAGATATATATTCGAGAGATTGTTCGCCTTCACGGTGTGCCCGTGTCTATCAGTTCTGATCGGGGTACTCAGTTTACCTCACACTTTTGGAGGATAGTTCAACATGAGTTGGGTACTCGAGTTGAATTGAGCACATCGTTTCATCCTCAGACGGACGGACAGTCCGAGCGTACTATTCAGATCTTGGAGGATATGCTCTGCGCTTATGTTATTGATTTTGGAGGTTCTTGGGATCAGTTCTTATCGTTAGCGGAGTTTGCCTACAATAACAACTATCATTCGAGCATTCAGATGGCTCCATATGAGGCATTATATGGTAGATGTTGCAGATCGCCAGTTGGATGGTTTGAGCCGGGAGAGGCTCGATTATTGGGTACAGACTTAGTTAAGGAAGACTTGGACAAGGTCAAGGTGATACAAGATCGCCTTCGTTCAGCTCAGTCTAGGCAAAAGAGTTATTTCGACCATAAAGTTCGTGATGTGGCATTCATGGTTGAGAGGGTATTACTTCGGGTATCACCCATGAAAGGTGCTATAAGATTTGGGAAGAAGGGCAAGTTGAGCCCTAGGTATATCGGGCCATTTGAGATTCTCGAGAGACTGGGGGAGGTAGCTTATAGACTTCCGTTTCCTCCAGGGTTATCCTTAGTTCATCTGGTATTCCATGTGTCTATGCTCCAAAAATATCGTGGTGACCCGTACCACTTGTTAGATCTTAGTTCTGTCCAATTGGACAAGGATTTGACTTATGAGGAGGAGCCGAAAGCCATTTTAGACGGTAGGTTCGTCAGTTGAGGTCAAAGAGTTATCTTTCAGTTCGAGTGCAGTGGAAAGGTCAGCCTGTTGAAGCACCTACTTAGGAGTCCGAGTCGCACATGCGGAATAGATATCCGCACTTGTTCACCAATCCAAACTAGAAAGCTTTTATGCGAAAATATGAGAAATAATAATTTTTGGAGTTATAATTTGATTTTAGTTGACTTTAGTTAACATTTTGAGTAAACGGACCCGGACCCGTGTTCCAACGGTCCCGGGAGGTCCGCAGTAAAATATGGGACTTGAGCGTTTGCCTGATATTGAATTCCGAGGTCCCTAGCTTAGAAATAAAATTTTTGAAGAAAATTGTTGTGCTGGTTTTTAAAAGAAATAAAGAATGAATTAATGTTTGAACTCGTTGGTATCAGGCTCGTATTTTGGTTCCGGAGCTCGGTACAAGTTTGTTTTGATATTTTAGTTCTATCTGTGAAATTTGGTGAGAATCAGAGTTGATTTGACGTGATTCGGACGTCCAGTTGAAAAGTTAGTGAATTTGAAGTGTTCTTGATAAAAAACATGACTTTTGAGATTTAATTCGTGGTTTTAGATGTTATTTTTGTGATTTGATCGCACAAGCAAGTCCATATGATATTTTTAGACTTGCGTGCATATTTGGTTTGGAGCCCCGAGGTCTCGAGTGAGTTTCAGATAGGCTACAGAGTGATTTTAGAACTTAAAATTTTGCTGGTGTAACTGATGTATGGTACAGGTCTCTGATCTCGCATTTGCGAGATCAGGCTTCACAATTGTGAAGCTGACAGACCTGGGAAATGCGACACATTGTTCGCAAATGCGAACAAGGCCTGGGAAGGCCATCCTCGCAAATGCGAGTTTGCCCGCAAATGCGAAGGCTTTTAGATGTTGCAAATGCGACATTTATATCGCAATTGTAAAGGCAGATGGAATTTCAAAGGGTTCGCAATTGCGAACCCCTGATCGTATTTGCGATAACCGCAGCATGTTAAGTGGGATTTTAGACGGGATTTTCACCCATTTTTCAATTCTCTCAAACCCTAAACCTCCATAGGTGATTTTCCAAAGACTCAAACGTATCCAAATAATAGGTAATTGATTCCTAACTTATTCCTTTCAATCCTTAACGATTTTTACAAGATTTCAACCTAGAATCTAGAGTTTTCATGGTGGAATTGGGGGATTTTTGGGAAAACAAAGGAAAACCATAAGTTTGCATTAAAGTTGATTCCTTTGGCAATAATTAATAATATTAAACTAATGATGATTAGATACGAGTGTGTTGGAGGCAAATTATAAAGGAAAAGCTGTGCTTGAGCAGTGATTGCTTGTGATATCGAGGTAAGTGTTTGGTTTAACCTTGACTTGAGGGAATAGGAATCCCCAACTTAAACGCTATGTGAAATTTCATGTGTGTGGTGTATAGGTGAGGTGACGAGTATCTATGCACCATCAAATTATCTGTTTAATATGATCCCTTACCCGGTCCCAATTCACTATATTCCTGTCTTGATATCTTTCATGATTTTGATGCCTCCATGTCTACTTGTTTTCGCCAACTTGTTGTTAAATATTGTTTCACGTATTTGGAAGTGTTAGATTCCCTTGGATTCATTATGATACATAAAAGGTTGAGCTGGTTGACAGTGTTTACGATACATTCCGGTTGGTTTCATTGTGAAATGATAATTGATGAAGTTTATGAATAGTACAACTTTCTGTTTACAATTGTTGAGACATAAATATTGTGAAAGGCTTCGACCTAAATTGTGAAATCTTTTTTATAAATAAAGAGATGTGATTGTTTGGTGAGAGTGGGTTGCACGCCGCAACAAGGAGTAATAAGGGTGGACAGGTGGGATCGGGTTGCACGCCGCAACAAGGAGTAATAAGGGTGGACAGGTGGGATCGGGTTGCACGCCGCAACACCAGAAATAAGGGTGATATATATAGGGAGGTGCAATAAGGGTGGACATGTGGGAGCGGTTTGCCCGCCGCAAAAAGGAGCAATAAGGGAGGATATTCATATTTTACTGATTTTATGATAAAGACTGGAAAACTCACTATTTTATTTAACGATTCTCATACTCTGTTTTTACTGTTATTTAAATTGGAAATTTGGAAATTTTAGTAAAAACTGGTTATAGCTAAGACCTGGAAAAGGTGGTTGAATTATTTTATTTATTGCTGCAAGTTACTGTTTATTTAGTTTGGTAGTTCCTTCTTGTTTTATTATACATTGTATTCAGGTTATATTATAAATGCCACGCCGTAGCCTCGTCACTACTTCATCGAGGTTAGGCTTGGCACTTACCAGTACATGGGGTCGGTTGTACTGATACTGCACTCTACACTTCTTGTGCAGATCCAGGTACCGGCCAGAGCTAGGTGGTATTAGTAGCTGATATTGTTCGCACGGAGACACGAGGTAGATCTGCTGGTGTCCGCAGATTCCTGGAGTCTTCTCCCATTTATTCATTTACTGTTTTACATAGTTCGAAACAGATACATATTTTCTTTCTGCCCAATAATTGTAGTCTTCTTTAGTGATTCGTGAATTATGACTTTAGACCCTGGGTAGTTATATAAATTGGCATTAGTTCGTGGGTCGTTCATTATTTCAATTATTGTTCTTGATCCACTTATTGGATAGCATTAGTTCCGCATCATTTTAAACTGCTTACTAATAATTAAATGAATTCTTAAAAGGAAATGGTTAGCTGGACTCTAAAATTGGCTTGCCTAGCAAGTATGGTGTTTGGCGCCATCATGATCTCGAGGGTTGGGAATTTGGGTCGTGACAGTGCAAAACATCAAGTACGGATGAGAACAACATGAATCATGCGCATGTAGGGATTATAACTTTCTGTGGCAATTTATCACATTTTCCACGACTCCAATACATCATTAAGTAACAATTATAGCATGATGGGGAGCATTTGATTACGAGTTACACATAAACTTTACTTTACAAGCATGTTATGATATCATCTACTACATCAGTCAAGATTTACAACTTACGCCAAATCGTAGGGGCAGCATGGGGGTCCGATCGCTAGGAAGAGGGGGTTTTAGCCATACATACCTCAATTGCGCTTCTTTAGGCTCTACAATTATCTAGAACTCGTAGCAATCTCAATCTATTGTGTAAGGTGACAAATGGAACCACGATTAGGAAATCGATCATAATTTCTAGCTCATTTGAGCATTTTATCATACATCATGTGTTCATTAAGGTCTTGTGGTTCTTTTATGGTAGACTATACCAGCCCATTCCCCATCCTTAGCCATTTTTAGCCTACATCGATCCTAAGCCCCCTCACCACCCATGCATGCAAGACAATTTACCCCAAGCCCATGAATTATCTAAGTAGTTACTCATCTTTAGAAGATATTAAAAATTTTTGAGTTAAATTAGATCCTTACATGCAATGTGAAAGCTTTCTTGATACTATTCAAAGACTTAGCACAAATTGATGGATTTTGGGTGTTAGTTAGCTTCCTCCCCTTGGAACTCTCTCTCTCACTCTAAAAGGTAATAGAAAATGATTCTATCTGATTAGGAAGGGGTATTTTAATGATATAGGGTCGGGTTTTAAAATGACAAAAATGGTGCCCCGACACAGGTATGCGATTGCATATGCGATCGCATAACAGATATGCGGTCCGCAAAGAGACCGCATAAATGAGCTTCAAAACTTGAAATAACTGACCATGTATGTGACCATTATGCGGTCCACATACTTGTTCTGCGGTCGCATATTGCACCATAGAACTCCCTTCACAAAAACTCAGGGGCGATTATGCAATCAATATGCGGTCCGCATAATAATTATGCGACCGCATAATTGGCCAGTTTTATGATTCACTCTGCAGCCATTATGCGGTCCGCAGAGTGATTATGCGGCCGCATAATGGGCCGCAGAAACACACACATTTTAAAATGTTCTCCTTCACTCCAAAAACATACTGTGCAATCCAAAAAGTTCGAACTGCGGTGAGCCTGCGAGCCGCGAAGAATTTTCTTCTATCAAAACACATAAATCTAATCTTGACCTCATGAAGTACCGGGTTTCTAGGTAAAATTTTACGGGACCGTACATCCTCCCCCACTTAAGATCATTCGTCCTTGAATGAGGATCAAGTTTTACTTAATAGCTCTTTATGCAGTTTTAGTCTTTTTACCATATACCATTAGCCCCAAGTTTGTCTAACTCCCCATTTTTCCAAAAATTTTTGCCAAAGTTTCCTTTGTAACTAGGCCTATCCACCTATTAGAGATCCCCAGAAACACATTCTAACAACACATTTATGATTGAATAACACAACGACATTCGAAATAACACTAATCGAGGCTTCATAAGGAACATATATCTAAAAAGGAATATCTTGCCTTAGCGGAACAAGTGATACAAAATTTATGGTAAACAACTTCATAGAATTACTACATGTCTATTCAAACAAATGCGGGTACTTCTTTTTCATTTCATCCTCGGCCTCCCAAGTAGCCTTCTCAACTTGCTGGTTTTGCCACAATACTTTCACAGAGGCGATCTCTTTGTTTCTCAATTTCCGGACTTGCCTATCAAGAATGGAAACAAGAAGCTCTTCATACGACAATTCGTCATTAACCTCAATAGTTTCTACTGGTACAATAGCTGATGGATCTTCCACTACTTTCTTCAACATAGACACACGTAATACCGGGTGCACCAACGACATCTCGTGTGGTAGCTCAAACTTGTACGCTACCTGACCGATCCTTTGAATGATTCTATATGGCCCGACATACCTCGGACTCAATTTCCCTTTCTTTCCAAAACCGCATAATACCTTTATGGAACACCTTCAAGAATACTCAATCATCTTCTTTGAACTCCAAATCCCTACGACGAACATCCGCATAAGATTTTTGGCGACTCTGAGCAGTTTTCAGCCACTCCTTAATGACCTTAACCTTTTCCATAGCCTAATGCACAAGGTCTAGTCCTATCAATTCAGCTTCCCCGACCCCAAACCACCCAATGAGGGATCAACATCTCCTACCATACAATGCCTCAAATGGTGTCATCTGAATATTAGCATGGAACTGTTATTATAAGCAAACTTGATGAGTGGAAAATGGTCATCCCGACTACCTTTGAAATTAAGAACACAAGCACGCAACATGTCCTCAAGTGTCTGAATAGTTCGCTCTGCCTGCCCGTCAGTTTTCGGATGGAAAGCCGTGCTAAGATTCACCTGCGTACCCAAACCTTGCTAAAATTTCTTCTAGAAATTAGCTGTGAACTAGGCCCCATGATCAGAAATGATGGAAATTGGAGTGCCATGGAGCCTGGCTATTTCCTTGATATATAGTAGGCATACTGCTCTGCGGTGTCGATTGTTTTAACTGGTAAGAAGTGTGATGATTTCATGAGTCGATCCACGATCACCCAAATTGAATCAAACTTGTGCGGAGTGCGCGTCAAGTCAACCACAAAATCCATATTGATAATTTCCCATTTCCACATTGGAATTTCTATGGGTTGTGCTAATTCACCAGGACGTTGATACTCGGCCTTCACCTATTCAACTCCTTCTGTTGGAAAATGTACTGAAGGCTCTTGTGGTCTGCGAATACATCTACGTGGACCCCATATAAATAATGCCGCCAAATCTTTAATGCAAAAACAGCCGCTGCAAGCTCTAAGTCATATGTTGGATATTTCTTTTCGTGATTATTAAGTTGCCTTGAAGCATAGGCTATAACCTTACCATGTTGCATCAATACACACCCAAGACCGATCCTTGAAGCATCGCAATATACCACAAAACCTTCTGTACCCTCCGGCAGGGTCAACACCGACGTCGTAGTCAACCTTGACTTCAATTCCTGGAAGCTCTTCTCACAAGCATCAGACCATTGGAAATTGACCGCCTTTTGCGTCAATTTAGTCAATGGAGCAGCAAGAGTAGAAAACCCCTCCACAAATCTCCTATAATACTCGACCAAACCCAAGAAACTGCGAATCACTTTCGGAGTGGTAGCCCTAGGCTAATCCTTACCGCTACAATCTTTTGAGGCTCAACCTTAATTCCCTCTTCGGAGACAACATGTCCCAGAAATGTAATAGATTCAAGCCAAAATTCACATTTTGAGAACTTCGCATACAACTGGTATTGATGAAGAGTCTGCAGGACAACCCTGAGGTGGCCAGCATGATCCTCCGAGAATACACAAGAATATCGTCAATGAACACTATCACAAAGGAGTCGAGGAAAAGGCTTTAAGACTCGATTCATAAGATTCATGAAAGCTGTCGGGGCATTTGTCAGCCCGAAAGACATTACCAGAAACTCAAAGTGCCCATATCGGGTTCTGAAAGCTATTTTCGGAATATCCTGCTCCCTTATCTTCAATTGATGATACCCGGACCGCAAATCAATTTTGGAGAAGAACTTAGCACCTTGCAATTGATCAAACAAATCATCTATCCTTGGAAATGGGTATTTATTTTTGATTGTGACTTTGTTGAGTTGCCGATAGTCAATACGCATTCGTAGCGATCCATCTTTCTTTGTAACAAAGAGGACCGGTGCGCCCCAAGGCAACACACTTGGTCGGATGAAACCCTTCTCTAACAAATCCTTCAATTGTTCCTTTAGCTCTTTTAATTCTGCCAGCGCCATTCTATAAGGTGGAATGGATATAGGTTGTGTGTATGGCATCACATCAATCCCAAAATCAATCTCCCTGTCTGGAGGAATCCCAGGGAGCTCATCCGAAAAGACATTCATTTACAATTGGCATGGATTTAAGAGTAGGCACTTAGACATTGTGTCTGTAACTCGGATCAGATGATAAATACACCCCTTCTTGATCAACTTCGTGGCCTTAAGGTAAGAAATAAACCTACCCTTTGGCACAACATCATTCCCCTTCCACTCAACAACTGGCTCGTCAGGAAACTCAAGCCTCATAGTTCTTGTTCGGCAATAGAGCTTGGCAAAACATGAATAAAGCTAATCCATCTGCATTATTACATAAAAAGCAACCATCCTCAATTCAATGAGATCGGACATGGTATCCCGAACACACACCGTGACAATACAATCTCTATAAACCCGCGCGGTCGTAATAGACTCGTCAACCGGAGTAGATACAGAGAACGGATCATGAAGCTGTTCTGGCTCTATCCCAAAACTCATAGCAAAATAAGGAGTAAAATAGGACAAGGAAGATCCAGGATCAATGAGAGTATATACATCATGAGATTTGACAGTCAATATACCTGTGACGACATCTGGAGAAGCCTCTACACTCTGACGACCACTCGTATCATAGAATCGGCTAGGTCCTCCTGAACTCTATGCCCCACCCCTAGCTGCCTCACGCCCTACGGGTGCTGAAGTACCTCGAGCCAGTGATGGCGCTGAGGATGTAGTAGCTGCTGGAACGGGTGGCTGAGATGTGCCCCTACCCGCACTATGGAGAGATACTCGACAATGCCTCTGAATGTGGCCCCTCATCCCACACCCATAACATATGGGCAAATCCATGTAGCAAATCCCTGAGTGCATCTTCCCATACCTGGGGCATGGGGGCCTCTGCTGCTGTTGGGGTCTTCCTTCTGACCGACCCTGCTGGTGGGGTCCTATGCTGCCGTGACCGGGCCTTAAACGATTCCACTGCTGCTGCTGTCTAGGCCTTGATGGCGGTGCACTGGCTGAGGACTGTGGAACAGACTGGGAAGGCCCTGGTGACCCTCCCCTGAAAGCTGATATCCTATCACTAGATGACTCCCCGAAGTTGCCCGCTGATCGGGCCTTGCTGCTACCCTCTCGCTCCATCCTATTCTTCAATTTATGGTTCTCCGTGGCCTGAGCAAATGCCACCATCTTCCCATAATTCATATCCGAATTCAAGGCAGCTGTAGAAGCCTCATTGATAGTCAAAGAACTAAATCTTTGAACAAACCGGCGAAATATGGCCTCCATAGTAGGCAACATGTGAACAACATACTTGGACAGTCGTGCAAACTCCATGTGGTATTCCCACACACTCTTACTACCTTGCTTTAGATTCTCAAACTCTACTGTACAGGCTGCCCTTGTCTCAGTAGGCAGGAAATGATCCACAAAGGCATCAGAAAACTCACTCCATGTCGCCGGAGGACTCCCCTCCTCACGGGAATCTTCCCACAACTCAAACCACGAATAGGACACCCCTCTCAGACGGTAGGCAACCAGCTCCATTCCCTCTATCTCATTTTCATGCATAACTCTGAGAGTCTTGTGCATCTCATCAATAAAGTCCTGGGGATCCTCCTCGGGATTTGCACCCGTGAACACCGGAGGATCTAGTTGAAGAAATCTGTTCACTCTAGAACCAGTAGAATCCCCTTGCTGGCCTGAAGATTTGGGTGTCACATTTGATCTTTGGTCCTGGATAGCCACTATCTAAGTCAACATCTCTATTGCTCCCCTAAGGTCCTCATTAGTAACACTAGGGCCACATGCTTGGGCTGGAGGTGGAACCGGAATATCGGTGGGAGGGATTGTTGCGCCCTCAGTAGATGTAGGATTTAGTGCGGTCTGTTCCAGTGCAGATGAATCAGGAAGGGAAATAGTTGGGGGATTATGCTCTCCCGCACCATCTAATGAAGGGTCAACAGCCACTCCTGGGGTGGCATTGGCTTCTTGGCCAGTTTTCGCTTTCTTCTTAGGTGCCATAAGCTGTAAGTTAGAACAATGCACGAGTTAAAAGGGGACAACCTCACATTCCGCTCTATCGCACGACATAGAACAACAAAGAAGGGTATTATTCCTAAATGTCAAAGTATCCCCCTAATTATAGATGTGGTCGACAACACACCGATAAGAAGGGCTCTACTAGACACGCTCCGAGACATCCTAGGACACTTTAAAATTTTAGGTTCTGATACCAAGTTTTTATGCCCCAAATTAGAGGCACGCGACCGGCGCTCAACCGAGTGAACCCGACCGAGCAAGACTAATAGACACAATCTACCCGACTCACTTGCGATCAAGAGGAAACATGATTTCATCAATTAGACAATGGGGAAACTTCAAGTGTGTTACTGAGCTGATTCATTAAGTACATCATTGATAAGTTTAAAGCACATATGTATCACAATTTTGTGAAACAAAACTCAAAAGCGTAAACACAATTCACAAACTTTCCTCAAAACCCTTACACGACCCACAACAATGTCTACGGAGCCTTCTATAGATACAAAAGATAATTTTGACAAACGCCGGCAACAAGGCCCAGGCTATACCATAGCCTGTAACATAAAAACAAAAGAAGTACATCATTATCCCTTGGAAGAGAAGGGGCTCACCAAAGTTACTGAGGAGGGGAAACGGAGATAGCTGCGACATGTACTATCTTCTAAGGGATCACCTACATCCATTCAAAGATGTAGCGTCCTCGGCAAAAGGGGCGTTAGTACCATCGAATAGTACTAGTATGTATAACTTAAACACCATGTTCTTGGAAAAGAAAATAAATCAATAAAATGCAAGGAAAGTTAATCATGAAATCAAAGAGAACATAGGCAACGCCTCAATCATCAAATAGGAAATCACTTAAGCCATCAAGATAAATCAATATAATTTAACTTGGCCATCGCTAGCATTACCATCTTATCATTCACACTACCACCGTACTTTTATACGGAGTCCGATCACGACCCGATCGGCTAGTTCGTCTCCCTTGGAGACATGTATCCATAACACAAATTCCTGTTTCAATTTCAATTCAGTTCATAACACAGTACCACCATGTGTGCGGCATGGTGATCACAACCCGATCGGCTAGGTCGTCTTACTCAAGACATTCAAATTTTATCAATCATCTCATCTCTCATTTCATGCACATATTCAATTCAGTAAATTCTAGTGGCCACAGTTATTAATTCATGTTTGGCACTTGGCTGCATTTCACAATTCAAGTTCCTTCCCACACATTTCACATTATTACCAATTCCATCAGCAAATCACGTAGTGCATGTGATGATCCAAAGGGTCATCTTATGAATTAAGACTCTATTCTGTCTCATTAGCCTGAAAAATATTAATTTTATTTACCTCAATTTACGTGCGTAGTCCGGGCGTGAAACCGGAAAGCTTTTATGTGAAAATATGAGAAATAATAATTTTTGGAGTTAAAATTTGATTTTAGTTGACTTTGGTCAACATTTTGAGTAAACGGAACCGGACCCGTGTTCCGACAGTCTTGGGAGGTCCGCTGTAAAATATGAGACTTAGACGTATGCCCGAAATTGAATTCCGAGGTCCCTAGCTTTAGAAATTAATTTTTTGAAGAAAATCGTTGTGCTGGTTTTTAAAGGAAATAAAGAAATAAATTAATGTTAGAACTCGTTGGTATCGGGCCTGTATTTGGTTTCTAATCCCGGTACAAGTTTTTTTATGATATTTAAGTTCTATCTGTGAAATTTGGTGAGAATTGAAGTTGGTTTGACGTGATTCAGACGTCTGGTTGAAAAGTTAGTGAATTTGAAGTGTTCTTGAGAAAAATATGAGTTTTGAGATTTAATTTGTGTTTTAAGATGTTAGTTTTGTGATTGATTGCACGAGCTTAGGTCCTTACCTGCAATGTGAAAGCTTTCTTGATACTCTTCAAAGACTTAGCACAAATTGATGGATTTTGGATATTAGTTAGCTTTCTCCCCTTAGAACTCTCTCTCTCACTCTAAAATGTAATAGAAAATGATTCTAACTTATCACGAAGGGGTATTTTAATGATATAGGGCCGAATTTTAAAATGATAAAAATGGTGCCCCGACACAGGTATGCGATCGCAAAACAGATATGCGGTCCGCAAAGAGACCACATAAATGAGCTTCAAAACTTGAAACAACTGACCGTGTATGCGACCATTATGCGGTCCACATACTTGTTCTGCGGTCGCATATTGCACCACAGAACTCCCTTCGTAAAAACTCAAGGGCGATTATGCGATCAATATGCGGTCCGCATAATAATTATGCGACCGCATAAGTGGCCTCAAAATTGGCCAGTTTTCTTGTTTAACCTTATTCTTGTCTGCTAATTAACTTTGTGTGAGATTTTCCTTAAATTAAGTGATACTTACTTGATTATGTCCTGTTAATTGATTCATGATTGGCTAACTGATTTTCATACCTTATTTGTGTGCAATTGATATTCATACCTTATTGGTTATACTCTATTGTGTTCTATTTACCCCTTTCTCTGTTCTGATTTCAACACGGGTTTTTACAACTTCTTCACTGAAAAGCTTTAAAAAAACTCTCAAGATTTATTTTTTCTCAAAAAAAAAAACTGAAGTTCACTCTTTATGCTACTGCTCTGATTTCTGCACTGTGTGGCCGACTGTAAGCCAAGGCTAGATTCTCTGAATTCAAATTACCATTACATTCCTGTTTACTTTCTTCTCAATTGGTATGCTTCAACTCGTATTATCCTATTCAATTCTATGTGTTTATTTGGTTAATTTATTCCAAAACCTCAACATGCTTCTGTTTGCTATATGACTATGTGATTCGACTTAATGCTAAGCTAAGTTATCTCCAATAATATGGAACCCTGTCTAATTCAGTTGTATGTTCCCTATTCTGAACATTGCTAGATACTGCAAGCATGTAATATGTGGTTAATTATGTATGTTAGTTCAAGTGTCCTTGCTTTTCTGCTTACTTTAAATACTAGTATGAGTATCTAGTCTGAACAAATACCAATCTACTTGAATTGTTTGCTGAATATTGATTTTGTTTGTTTCTTGGTACAACTCTGTTTGCAGCCATGTAATCTAAATGTGTTTGCTTTTGAAAACCAAGCTGTTTTCCAAATTTTCCCCCTTACCCCCTATGTACTGGTTTTCAAACTTTTACTCTTAGTTATTTAGGTCCCTACCACCCCCAATGTGACCACTGCCTAGGGTCCTTGAGACTCCTCTGAAATCTGACACATTGGGCTGGTCTTCCAACCTTTTATGAACTATTTCTTTAAGTGTGGTCCTGGTGTGAGCATTGCCTGGGGTCCCTAAGTCCCTTGGGAAATTTGACACACTAGGAACCTAATTCTATGTTCCATGGATGGATCCTCCGTTATGTCAGAGTTACTACGGTTGAAGGCCTGGTTCCCAGGTTTATATTGGGCCTATGAAGGCTCCCTATAGTATAATGAATATTGTTATGTAATTTATTCATTCTAGGCTGTAATTATCTCTGTAATAAACAGATCTGGGGTTATTAGTAAAAGCTGGAGGGGGGAGGGTTTCTCTATATCTTTGTTAAACTTGGGAAGAGATCCTGCCTATAGGTTTACTATGTTGATTAAATCATGTGACTGCTAATATTTGTTTAGAGATCCTGCCTATAGGAATTTCTAACTATTTAATTTTGTGTTTTCACACTTGCATATTAGAAGTCTTGTTATAGACCCCTTGCATATTAGAAGTCTTGTTATAGACCCCTTGCATTAGAAATCTTGTCCATAGGATCCATGCATATTTTACAACTTATATGCATTAGTAACCATGTCTATAGGATCCTATCTGTTTGAATAATAACCTTTCTGGCTAGTTGTTTAAAATTCTGCCCACGTTCAGCTTAGATATCATGCCTACAGGAGATAAAAATCAGTTAAAATTTAGACATCATGCCTATAGGAATAAAAGAGAATCGGTTTCAAAGCCTATAAATCATGTCTATAGGATTTGAATTCCTAGACATCCTGCCTATAGGGTGAAATCGATTTGTAACTTAGAAATCATATTTATAGGAGTTTAAATCAAGTCAACACCTAGAGATCATGTCTAGAGGAGTTAAATCAATTCTGTAAATTAGAAAGCATGCCTATAGGATCTAAAAGGGATAAAACATGTCTTTACGAGTTAAAATCAGTAACTTGCTTAGAAACCATGTTATAGGTCTTTAATTAACCTGTAGATATCATGCCTATAGGGTCTTGTTAATAAATTTTTGAGTTCGACCATTTCTAGTTATCACCTAAGCAAATCTGTAGGGTTATTAAGAATTTTGGGCCTAAAAATTGTGACGTCTTGCTGCCTGAAAATGACCAGATTCAAAGCTTCATAGAATTAGTGGGAAAGCTAGTAGGTCCAAACGCTCGTTTTAATAAACTGCTCCTTATATTCTGTTATGCCCATCTAGATATCCTGCCTATAAGATCCTAAATCATTAAAGTTTGTTGATTTAGTTGCGTGCATTTGTTGTCTACTTGTGGAGGTTAATATGAGCCTTTATTTGCTCCTTACATGATAGTCCTATCTAAATTCTTGTTTGTCTCTTCGCTTTTCTCATTTTTAGCAACACAGGTCAGTCTAGAACCACCCTAAATAGAGGTCCTAAATACCTCCAAGACCATAGGTAAGGGACGAGTAGTGCACGCATAAGGCACGAGTTAGAAGCCATTAGAACGCTTATGTAAGAACTGAAAGATAGTAATTGGGTAGTAAAGGAGATGATGACCATGCGCTAATACTATGAGTAGCGCCCCAACTTGGGGAAAGTTACCAAGTATTGCATGAAATGATCCTATAGGCTAAAAAACCTAGGACCCCTTTTATCCTGCTTAAAGTAATCGGTGTTTGTATATGTTGTTTTATTTCCTTTTTTTAAGACTAATTCTCTTAATTAAGTTCGGTCGGGACCCACCGTTTTGGACCTAGAGGGGTGCCTAACACCTTCCCCTCAAGGTAATTGCGAGCCCTTACCTGATCTCTGGTAATGCAAACTAGTTTCATGAGTTAATTACTCTAGGTGCCCTAACGCACCTTAATCCGTTAGATGGCGATTCTTCAAATCCCTTACCGCATCCCAAAAGTAAGAGAGTTGTCTCAGAAATGTCAAAACCCGATTTCTCAAGGAATAAGGGGGGCGACACCATCTGGCTAGCTGTAATCTTTCTAATTGCAAACATCTCTGTACCATTAGCAAAAATAAGTCCTAACTCAAACTCTTATGACTCTGCTCTATAGCATGATTTGGATTTGAAAGAAGGGTAACAGACTCCTAAATGCCTTGTAGCTTCCTATTTATATAATGTGGTGCATAATACATCTATAAACAAGGCTTGTAGACTCCCTAGGATAGAACTGCTCTAATACTATGTTTGTCACACCCCAAACCTCGGAGGCATGGCCAGCACCAGGTGCCATACTCGGCCTGAGCGTACCACTCTGAAACTGTAAACTCTAGAGAATAAACCTTAACTTAGGCCGACGAGGCCTAAGCATAAGCTGACAATACCAATCAAGGCCGATGAGGCTATATTCTAACTCATCTGAAAATAACGTCTCTCATTTGAGGGGTAAACATACCCAAAAGCTTATATATATAGTTGTACAGGCCGACGAGGCCGACATGAATATCTCTATCTAGCAATACCAAAGTGAACATAAACACAGGGCTGACAAGGCCACAATACTGATATACAAAATACACAAGACTCGTCTACGAGCCTCTAAAGAAAACTAAATTGTATATTGGTCGGGACAGATCCGCGACCTACTCATCAAACCTATATATATATATATGGATTCCAAGGTCTAGACCTGGTAACTCTGAGGAAGTGAAGCTTACCAACCAAGGTGATGTTTGACCATGTCTACTGGGACGGTCTATTCAGCTGTCTATCAGGATCTGCAGGCATGAAATGCAGCATCCGTGGCAAAAAGGACGTCAGTATGAAATAATATACCAAGTATGTAGGTAAATAGAATAACATAAAGCAGATACTGAACTTAAATTATAATAATTGAAAGTAACTGAGAGTCAAAGATGATCTGAAGATATTCTTACCTGGTGATAGTGACTCCACCCTCTTAGTATAGTAAGTAAAATAGTTGTCCGCCCGTATAAAGCTCAGTACATGTAATTGCTCTATCGTAGTAGGCTCACTCATAGTCACTTGTCCATACTAGGCTCGGTATCTCGGCCATTCTGGGCTCGCTCATAGGCGCTCAGCCACAGTAGGCTCGGTATATAACTTACCATATGATCAGAGATTTCCAATAAAGGCTGCACACTGATTATAGATCGGTGTGTATATATATACTCTCTGAATATAAAGTCCCAAAAATGGAGAACAATGTAACTTATGATACTAGGATGATGTACATAAGTTCAGGAATACTAACTTATCTTTATGTTTCTATCAAATGCATGTAGTTACCTGATCATGCCAAAATAAAGGAAAGGTTTAGCCTTGACATACCTTATTATAATCTGTCCAATAACCATATTGAACTCGTTTTGTTGCACTTTAATCTACAACAACGATAATAAGTATATCGTTAAGCTATGAAATATGCAACTACCATGCATCGAACACAAGCTTATTTTATATTAAAACGGACATCATCTCCCCAAATAATCTTTACTTCCTCTCAATTCGAGATAACACCAACAAAAACAAGAACACATCAATACCAACATATATACATTATTTTCAGACCTTATGTCCATCACAAAATACCACTAAATAGCCCAGCACACCCTAATATTTTATACACGAAACAACAACCATAGTAGTATCAAACAACCCAAAAATGCAACGACGAACGATCAGCTCACCACCCTACCATTATGTGGTGTTTCTCAAAACCCTTTATCCTCCAAAACTACATATAAACACTAGAAAAATAGACAACCCAATAGCACCACAAAACAGTCAATTACAAGTTGAACAACTCGAACTCACGGCTTACAATCATCGTACCGCGAGTTCTTACTATTATAGAACGAATATCTCTTCCTTTCCTGAAAAAAAAAATGATGAAAGTGGGCAGTATACTTACTTTATTTTAGTGAATATCTCAACTCCTAACTTGGTTCTTCAACTCTTAGGTTTTCATTCAACTAGAACTTGAAAATAAGAGAAAATCATTTAGGGTTTTGTGTTGAATTTTTAGGAGACGTTTGCTGGGGTTCACCTCTGATTTTTGGCTCTATTATGAGTCTAATATATGAAGGAAATTAGCCCTTAAAAATCCCTTTGGCTGATCCCAAGTAGCCTTTTTTGTGGAGTTATTTGGTCCTTTCATTTAAGCAAGTTGGTGAACACCTACTTGTCACCTATACAGTCTGCGCAGTCCCGCAAAAATGCAAACATATCTCTACTCCGATGTCATATCAATAAACTAGTTAATACATTAGAAACTAGGATCGTAGATATCCAATTTGGTAGGTGGATCATCCCTTACTTCCATGTATATAGAGAGAAAAGCTCAGCTACATTTGACCTAATTTTCAGCACATTTATGAATGTAACTTATGATGACCTTTGCCAACTTTTGTCCCACAAATCGCTTGACTTCAAACATAAGACACGACTATGATACAACTAAAATAACTAATAACATAACCTCCTTATCATGTTAAGCACTCTATCCTCACCCCAAATGTACATGGTATAACATTACTTGTCGACTTTCGATGAACTTATATTCTTCTATTTGTTTAGATTCCAAGACTTACAACCCTCTTGGTACTTTTTATTCATGATCTTATGTATTTTTAACCTCCACGGTAATATGATTAACTTAATTTATGTACTTTCAAGGATGATCTCATTTCTAAGCTTTCATCAATTGACTTACGACATACTCTCACGTACGAGAACATAGGGTATAACAAAAATAGGCACACCATGAAACCGGACAATCTCCTGAGTATAAAACCAGGCCAACCTCTCTGAAGATCATGTAGTCACAACCGGAATAAATTGCACTGACTTGGTCATCCTATCGATAATGACCTAAGCGGCATCAAATTTCCTAAACGTCCGCAGCAGCCCAACTGCGAAGTCCATAGTGATGCTCCCCCTTCCACTCTGGTATAAGCATCTGGTGAAGCAAGCCACCTGACCTCTGGTGCTCATACTTAACCTGCTGGAAATCTAGAAATCTCGCCACATATTGTACTATTTCTTTATCCGCCGCCACTAGTAATTGTAACTCAGGTCACGATAAATCTTCGTAGCACCTGGATGAATGGAAAATCGCGAACTGTGTGCTTCCTCTAGAACCGTCTCCCTTAGGCCATCAACTTTAGGAACACATAAGCGACCCTGGGGTCGCAGAATACCATCATCACCGATAGTAACCTCTTTGGCACCACCCCGTAGCACCATCTCTCTAAGAACTAAAAAGTGTGGATCGTCGTTCTAAAGAGCCTTGATCCGCTCAAATAAAGAAGACCGAGCCACAACACATGCAAGAACTCGACTGGGATATGAAATATCCAACATCACAAGTCTTTTAGCTAAGGAATGAATGCCCAAAGTGAATGTCCTCTCCTCTGCTGAAATGAATGCCAAACTTCCCATGCTCTCGGCCTTTCTACTCAAGGCATGCACGACCACATTCGCCTTGCCTGGATGATAGAAGGATAGTTATCATAATCCTTCAGTAACTCAAGCTATCTGTACTGCCTTAAATTAACATCTGCTTAAACATATGCCGCAAACTGTGGTGATTGGGGTAAACCTCGCATGACACCCCATAAAGATAATGCCTCCGAATCTTGAGAGCATGAACTATCTTGGCCCAATCCAAATCATGAAGAGGGTAATTCTTCACGTGGGGCTTCAACTGATGTGAATCATATGCAATAACTCACCCCCTGCATCAATACACAACTCACGTTAATGCGTGAAGCATCAAAATACATAGTATACATCCCTGAACTAGAGGGCAACACTAACACCTATGTTGTAGTCAATGCGGTCTTGAGCTTCTGAAAGCTCGCCTCGCAATCATCGGACCATCTGAATGGAGCACCCTTCTAGGTCAACCTATTCAACAGAGTTGCAGTGGACGAGAAACTTTCCATAAACAAACGATAATAACATGCTAGCCCTATGAAACTCCTGATCTCGATCGTTATGGTAGGACGAGGCCAAATCTGAACTACCTCGACCTTCCTAAGATCTACCTTAATACCCTCACCCAATACAACATGACCCAAGGATGCCACAGAACCTAACCAGAACTCACACTTGGAGAACTTAGCATATAGCTTCAGTTCCCGCAAGGTCTGAAGCACAACCCTCAAATGCTGCTCCTGCTCCTCCATACTAAGAAAGTATATCAATGTGTCATCAATGAAAACGATGACAATTGAGTCAAGGTATGGCATGAGCACCCAAGTCATCAAATACATAAATGTTGTCGGGTGGTTGGTAAAGGACATCACTAGAAACTCATAGTGTCCATTTCTCATCCGGAAAGTCATCTTCGGAACATCTGAAGCACAAATCATCACCTGATGATACCCAGACCTCAAGTAGATCTTAGAGGACACCCTGTAACTGGTCAAACAAATCAATGATGTGTGGAAACGTGTACTTGTTCTTAATAGTAACCTTGGCCAACTAGCAGTAATCAATGCACATCAACATACTCATATCCTTCTTCTTCACAAACAATATCGGTGCCCCCCAAGGTGACATAATAAGCCCGATGAACCCCTTTTCGAGTGTCACGACCCCAATTCCTAAACCGGCCGTGATGGCGCCTATCGTGGAACTAGGCTAGCCAATAACCACGTGTTCACAATTTCTTTCAAAATCCCAATCAAATTCCAAGCATTTCATAAAATATACAGGGCTTCCTAAATAAAGTAGGCCAATATACAGTGCCACCACCCCAAAATCTGGAGCCAACATGTCATGAGCATCTAAGGAAAATAAGCCAAAGGTATAATATTATAATACAAAACCTCGAATAAATAGCTAGATACAACAAGAAGGGAAAAATAGAGATGTTGCGTACACTGAACAGCTACCTCTATATCCCGCAAATCCAGCTCCACGCGGAATAAATGGCTAATGCTCGGTATCTGCACCTGAATCTGCACACAGGGGTGCAGGGAGTAATGTGAGTATGCCAACTCAGTAGTAATGAAAATAAATCAAGTCAAGTGGTAAGAAATCACATAGAAATCAATGTCATCAATTCACAATATGCACAGCCTTTCTTTCCAACAGTATAAACATAGATATATGAAATCATCATGCCTTAAAACCAACTTCAGAAAAGTCCTTTGAACAATGCATATTTTTAACCACTTCAAATCGAAAGATTTAGTATGAAAATGAAATGAATCATATAGAGGCCCCTCGGGCAAAACATATTTCATAAGTTCAGAGTGAAAGTAGTAAAACATTAAGTAGCCCCTCGGGCAAAACATATTTCATAAGTTCAGAGTGAAAGTAGTAAAACATTAAGTAGCCCCTCGGGCAAAACATATTTCATAAGTTCAGAGTGAAAGTAGTAAAACATTAAGTAGCCCCTCGGGCAAAACATATTTCATAAGTTCAGAGTGAAAGTAGTAAAACATTAAGTAGCCCCTCGGGCAAAACATATTTCATAAGTTCAGAGTGAAAGTAGTAAAACATTAAGTAGCCCCTCGGGCAAAACATATTTCATAAGTTCAGAGTGAAAGTAGTAAAACATTAAGTAGCCCCTCGGGCAAAACATATTTCATAAGTTCAGAGTGAAAGTAGTAAAACATTAAGTAGCCCCTCGGGCAAAACATATTTCATAAGTTCAGAGTGAAAGTAGTAAAACATTAAGTAGCCCCTCGGGCAAAACATATTTCATAAGTTCAGAGTGAAAGTAGTAAAACATTAAGTAGCCCCTCGGGCAAAACATATTTCATAAGTTCAGAGTGAAAGTAGTAAAACATTAAGTAGCCCCTCGGGCAAAAACATGTATCATAATCAGCCCCTTGGGCATGCCTCACAGTCACTCATAAACAGTCACTCAGCACCTCACAGTCACTCATGCCTCCTAATCACTCGGCACTCTGTGCGCTCACTGGGGGTGTGTGCAGACTCCGGAGGGGCTCCTTCAGCCCAAGCGCTAATATCAAGCCACCTCGTGGTGTATCATATCCTCACAATCAGGCCCTCGGCCTCACTCAGTAGAACCACTCAAAAGGCCCCTCGGGCGAATCAGTAAAATAGGGTCCTCGACCCAAAACATCATTTTTTAAATCTCAAGTAGTGTAAATCAGGCTAAGTTTCGAAAACAGTAAGCACAATGTGGCTGAGTGAAATCATCAACAAATAGTGAGGAAAAACATAAGTAAAAAGCCCCCAAGGGGTCTAAACAGATCGGCACGAGGCCCCAAACACGGCTTATAGCCCAAATATTTCAACAAATCTTTAGAACATGATTTAACATAAGGTTTTGAGTAAAATATGTAACTCATTAGTTGTCTCGGAGAGGACCTAGTCCAATCCAAAAATTAGTACGCGCCACATACTCGTCATCCGACATGTGCGCCATTCTAAAATCAGTGAGAAATATGTAGTCCGGGGTTTCATACCCTCAGGACAAGATTTATAACCATTACTTACCTCTACCAGACCACAATACTAGTCCTCTATGCTCTTGCCCCCAAAATTGGCTCCTGATTTCTCCAAATATAGCCAAAACTAGTTTAACATCATCAATATATACCAAAGGAACACAATCCAATCGAAAACTATCAAATTATACAAGAATCTCAAAATTTGGCCAAACCCGAGCCCCGGGCCCACACCTCGGAATTCGATAAAATTTGCATCACTAGAATCCTCGTCCTCCCACAATTCTATACATACCAAGAACACTAAAATCGGACCACAATTTCCCACTCAAATCCTCATTAGAAAAAAACCATATTTCCATACACCCTTCTTCCCCAAATTTGGGTTTAATTCCAACAATTGTATGGTTTAATTACTTAGAAAACGACATATAAACGTGTTATGAAGTTTAAAACCTTACTTCCAAGTGATTCCCTTCAATTTTATCTTCAAACCCTCTCAGAAGAGCTCCCAACTCGTTCAACAATGCAGGAAAATGAACTATTCTCGCACAAATGGCCTTTTTAAAACATTCTGCCCAGCCATTAAATTTTCCTCAGTGCGATCGCGACTCTAGACATGAGATCGTGATGCACAGACCAGCCACTAAATGCGATCGCAGACCAATACACGTGATCACATAGAACAACTCTCCACCCCACACATGCACCTCAGAATCCTCTACGCGATCGCACCAACACCCACGCGATCGCACTGCCTTACCTGACCAACCTATGCGATTGCAATCCTATCCACGCGATCGCATAGAACATAATCCTGCCATCCCTAGCTAGGAATACGTGATTGCAAACATCCTCCCGCGATCACGTAGAAGGAAACCAGAACCTCACACCAGCAAAAATCTGCCCAGTTTTCAAGCCAAGAGTTGGTCCGTTAACCACCTGAAACACATATGATGCCCTCGGGACCTCAACCAAACATACCAACATATCCCATAACATCATTCAAACTTGGTCGAGAATTCGAAACACCAAAAACAATGCAACAACACCAAAATCACATCAAATTCAAGCCTATGAACTTTGGAACTTCCAAACTTCGCCAACTACGCCGAAACCAACCAAAACACCTCCGATTGACCTGAAATTTTGCA